>CATIWR010388578.1:0-32880 GCA_949677035.1 Omphalea diandra
ATTCATCTGCCAAAGAAGTCATCTTTCTTCCACAGGATTCGCGGTCGCTACCAGCAAGATGCCTCAGCAAATTTTGACTTTCAAAAGTCTTTTGGGACACTTGTCAAACTGTGGTTGTGGACTTGCTTCCTGTTTGAGTTACTTTGAAATTCGCGGTCTTGACTAAGACGTGACTTGTACCGCGAAGTCATCTATCATAGAATGGCTTCTTCTTTTCCATCGGTCACGGTCGAGAATGGCTCCGCGATTTTGCCTGCTTGAATTTCAGCATGTCTTAACATGTGTCGCGGTCGCGAATCCTAGATTGCGGTCGCGATTTACATGTCACTTTGGAGTTTATCAACTCTTTTCATTTCTTCTTGAGGGATTGATTCATTTCTGCAAAATCAGCACTTATTTGAAATATTAATGATGATCAATCTACTTTGTCAAGATCAAAAGAGGTTCTAAACTTAGGATTAATCATCCTAGTCCAACACTTTTGATGTGAAAAAGGATCATTTTTGTCCTCGAGATAATGGTGAAGAAATTCTTGGTCCTAAAGTACCATATCTTAGTGCTATTGGAGCACTAATGAATCTTTCTAATTGTACCAGACTTAACATAGCATTCTCAGTTAATTTACTAAGAAGGAATAGTTTTTCACCAACACGAAGATATTAGAATAGTGTTAAACAAGTACTTTGTTATCTATGTGTAACATCATATATGAGTTTATTTTATTCATGAGATTTGAAGTCCGAATTAATTGGATATGCATATGTTGGATATTTATCTGATCCATATAAAGGTCGATCACAAACTGGTTATTTGTTTACATATGGTGGCGCTGTTATATCTTGGCACTCTACTAAGCAAACTCTTACTACTACATTTTCAAAACATGTTGAAATATTAGCAATCCATGAGGCAAGTCAAGAATGTGTATGGTTGAAATCTATGATCCAATATGTTCATGAAACATTTGATCTTTCATTCATTAAAGAAAGTCCAACAATATTATATGAAGATAATGTTGTGTGTATTACACAACTTAAAGGAGGTTACATTAAAGGAGACAAAACCAAACATATATCACTAAAGTTCTTTTTTACACATGATCTTCAAAAAAAAAAAAAAAAGCAGAGAGAGATATAGATGTTCATCAAATTCGCTTTAGTGACAGTTTAGTAGATTTGTTTACAAAAGCACTTCTTGCATCAACATTTGAGAAACTGGTAAACAAGATTGGTATACACAGACTTAGAGATCTTTGAAGACATGTTGCTATGAGGGGGACACTATTAAATAAGGTACTCTTTTTTTCTTAGCTTAACTTTTGTCCCATTGGTTTTCCTAGCATGGTTTTTAATGAGGCAGTACTAAGTAAATCTTACAAGAATATTGTACTATTTTTCTTTCATTATGGTTTTTTCCACATGAATTTTCTTAGTAAGGTTTTAATGAGGCATATTCTCTATAAGGTGGACATCCAAAGGAGAGTGTTATAAATCAAATGAAACATAGGTGCGAATGACCACCTCTTTCATAACACTTATTATAATATTAAACTCTGTTCATAATGATACTTATGTTTTTTTATAATTTATTTCTTTTATATCTTTTAGCCTATAAATAGAGATGATAGAAACACATTTTGTACAAATGAAATGAATAAAAGAAGAGAAATTACTTTATATTTTTATGCTCGTAGTTTATTTTCTCTGATTATTATTTAGCTTTTATTTTATAACACGAACAATTTTTTTGATACATACAGGAGAGAAAGTGACTAAAATCTGGTAAAAACATAGCAATTTATTGACACAACTAGTCAAGTTGGTGAAGATAATAAATGCAAACGCAGATCTTATGGATTTAATTTTATAATAAAGTCAGGAATACCACTTCGCCATTGTTATGGTGCAATCGAGAAGATAATATTTATTTTTTTTAATTTTTAAATATAAAATTTATTTAAAAATATATGCAAAGTAAATTAATGAATGTAAACAAATTGAAGAAATTGTATATTTGAAAATTTGACTCAAACACAATTTATGATAATTATATCATCAAGCCATGTTTGGCTCTTAAATTTTAATTTTTATAAATACAGAAAGTGAATCGCAAAAATATAAAATTGAATAAAAAAATATAAAAATGCATCTCAAAATGATTAAATTTTACATCCGATTATAACAAAAAACTACGGCCTTCAAATTAATAGCTCCGTAATCATGGGTCCTCGCGTTGACTATGATTGTTCTTAAGTTTATTTATTTTTTCTTATATATATATATATATATATATATATATATATAGAGAGAGAGAGAGAGAGAGAGAGAGAGAGAGAGAGAGAGACAGAGAGAGACAGAGAGAGAGCATAACATCGTATTAAAATGATTTCATCATTTAATGATTGAGTTCCACTGAATGGGCTTTTAACAATTTCTTTTACATTACTAAAAGATATAGAAAGAAATCATTCCAATTTTTCTTTTTTCCTGGAAAGAATATTAAAATTAAAACTGTATAACGTAAAGATGGTAAAAATTAAACACCATATGGGGCAAATATTGGTTATCTAATTGTTACAAACAATTGCATAATTAGACATTAATCAGAAACTTTAATAACGAGTGGGCTTTGGGTTTGATCATATTATCGTCTACAGCATTGAGATGTGAGTTCAAATCCCAATTTTGAAAAAAAAACAAAGGGTCCAAGACTTAATTAAGGGATGACTCATATTTATAACTAGAACAATCTTCATGATGACTGAAGAAAGAACCCGGTTGGAAGATCATACGTCGCTGCTGTCTGTTTACTTGGGAAAGATCAAAAGAATTCCAATTCCAGGGTGACGAGAACGAGTTATCAACTTCCAAGAAAGACGTGAGCTGCGAATAATTTACACTACTACCACTACTACTGATCAACTGATAGGTACTATCAGTATCAGTTCTTGTTTTTTGCTGTGCCATTATTTGATGATACTGATCATGATCATCAACATGCACTTGTTTTTGTGGACAAGAATCAGCTTCTTGCACCTTCTTTGACCGATATTTTCGTTGTTTCATCCTCACTTTCCGGTGAAAGCTACCGAGTCTCCTTGTCCTTTCTTCTTTTCTTGTTACAGCTAGTGTAGGTGATAATAATTCCTAGAATGAGAGTTGATATATCTTGCTATACATGATAAGGATCATTGGTAGTCATGTGAGGTCTCACCCAATATGCAATAGAGACCCATGTGTTATATACAGGTACTTTGGCACATAGGTAGGAGCAGGGGATAGAGGCTTCTTGGATATAGTGGAGAACTTGTATGGAAAGAGGGGAGAAGCTTAAGTGAAGGAGATTGGTGAATTTTGAGAAATGGGATTTTTTTTTTTGGTGTTATGATAATTTAAATTTAAATTTTTGTGTATCAAATTCTTATTCAATTTTTAAAATTACTTCATCCCTTCTATATTAACTGTCATTTTTTTTAAAAAAATTTATTTCATAACATTAGAATACCAATAAGATTTCAATTTTTTTTAATTCTACCCTTATTCTTATTAAGTATAATTAACACATTTAATTTAAGCATTTCTATAAAGAAAAGGTAATTTAGTCAAAAATTTCCTAAAATATAGTCGAATTAATAGTTTCTTACTTCCTAGAATGAGAGTTGATATATCTTGCTATACGTGATAAGTATTATTGGTAGTCATCTGAGGTCTCACTCAATATGCAATGGGGACACGTGTTATATACAGTTAGTTTGGCGTATAGACAGGAGCGGCGATAGAGATTTTCTTCGAAGTAGTGGAGAACTTGTATGGAAAGAAGAGGGAAGCTTCAGTTTGGGAGACTGGTGAATTTTGAGAAATGAGATTTTTTTTCGGCTAACAATAATTTAAATTCAAATTTTTACATGTCAACATGGTTCCAATGCAAACTTTAAAATTACTCTCTCCATCTCATACTAAATGTTATTTTTTGAAAATATTTTTGTTCCATAATATTTGTCACTTTAAAAGACTAATAAGATTTTATTTTTTTTTCAATTCTACCCTTAATACTTATTAGTACTTATTAAGTGTAATTAATGCATTTAATTTAAACATTTTTATTAAAGAAAGTAATTTAGTCAATTTTTTCTTAAAATATAATTTAATTAATAATTTCTTAATTTTTGTGTAGAATTAAAAAAACAACAATTAATATGAAATGGAGAAAGTACCAAAATAGGCTAGAGTCATAAAATTTAATACAATATTAACTCAATTTATATATTTGTAGTGTAATTTCTTATGAAATTCATGTTAGAAAATGATGAAATTTTATTACCATACCTTTTATGTTTATATATTCCATAGATTCTAGCATATTATGTTATTATTAATTTTGACAAAATACAAGTTGGCTAAAATTGCATTTATCACTATTCTAACATATTTTCATAATTTTTAAAATTTGGACCAAAATTGCATTCACATGCAAAAACTTAAATTTAAATTACCAAAGCTTATCTATTCGGATGAATGTCTCTATTTTATACACCCAACTAATGCTATATATCCTTACTCTGTGCCAATAATTTATTTATTTTGTTACTTATTTATATCCAATATAATCCAAAAAATAATTACTAATGCTATAATTATCAATTAACATAAACCAACAAAAGCCCAAAGGAGCATAGATGAAGAAGGTAAGACCCCACTGAAGCCAAAAACCTAGTTTAATTTTACTTATATATAGGTCAAGTTTATCTCATTGGCAGCTCAAGTTTAGCTCATTTGGTTTAGTCATTAGCTTAACTGTTTTAGCTTCAGTTACGTTGATAACTAATTGTATTTAATTAGTTAGTTTGTTTTTCTATTTTGATTATAGTTACTTGAGGTTGTTAGTTTGTTAAAACTTCCACTAACTCATCTTATTAGTGTATATAAGTAGCAAAATTACAATTGATAAAGTCAGTTTCTACTTTCTTCCAAAACCATCTTCTTAATAGTTTATATTTCATTGTGGTATCAAAGCTATATTTCATCATTTTCTTTCATTTTCCTAGTAATCAAACCTTTCTTACCTATTGATTTTTGTTCAAAAAACATAAAAATTTCTCTAGTTCGTTGCTATACTCTTCATTGTGAATCACCTTCTACAAGTTTTTCCTAAGTTCATTGAAGCATTTCTTGATTCTAGCATGGCACATTTGACCATATCCTTGAAAACGAAATCAAAAAATCCAACCAATTTGTATTTTCATCATCCTAATGAAAATCCATCACTTACTCTTTCTGGTCCCAATTATCATTCTTGGGCTCAAGTTATGAAAATGGCTTTTCAATCAAAAAAGAAACTAAAATTTGTTAATGGTAATGTTAAAGTACCAGCTACTGATGATGATGATTGCCAAGCTTGGGAAAGATGCAACACGAAGGTTCAATCTTGGCTTTTGCAAGCTATATCTCCATCTATCCAAAAAAGTGTAATTTGGCTAACTGTTTTTATAGATTTGTGGAATGATCTTAAGGATAGGTTTTCACAACGGATGCTTTTAGAATTACAAAACTTAATGAAGAAGTGTATGCTTTATTGCAAAAAGAGCTTTCTATTATTGAGTTTTTCATTTAATTAAAGATGTTGTGGGATGAATTAAACAATTTAAGGCCAATACCTATATGTTCTTATGATCCAAAATGTAATGTTGCTTTAAATATAGTTAAAATCTATCAGCAAAGTGATTATGTTATAAGGTTCTTAAGAGGCTTGAATAATGTTTTTTCATACAGTTCGTTCACAAATTATGCTTCTTGATCCTTTGTCATCCATCAATAAAATGTTTGCTTTGGTTTTACAACATGAGAAACAGTTAAGGCTATGAAAGTTGTAGGAGTGACTGAACCTATATGGTAAAACTAACACTTAAAATTCTTATGTGAATTATGTATCCAATTCCAACCACCAAAAGAGGTTTACTAATTCAAATAGCTTACAAAAATCAACTCAATTCCCAAGCAATGGAGGTCAAATAAGGAATTACAATGGCTCAAAATGTACCTTTTGAAGCTACATGGGTTACACAGTTGATGTTTGTTACAAAAAGCATGGTTATCCTCCTAGATAAAAACCCCGTAATAAGTTTGTTGGTCTCATTGCTAACCAACTTGAAGCTGTTACAGAAGTTGTTGTCCTTTGGTGCCCTAAAAGGAGGAGGGGGTTGAATAGGAAAATGACAAATTTACAAATTAAAAAACAAATGTGGAAATAGATGAATAATCAACATAAAAGATTTATAAAGGTTTGATACAACTTACCTATGTCATTTTCTTTAGTATTTCCACTAGAGACTTTACTATTTATATAACTTAAGGTGCTATCAATAACCTTTACAATAGTAAGTTTTCAGGCAGTACGAAGCCTTTATAGGTGATAAATTTTCAAGCATTATCAAGCCCATACAAGTAGTTTACAAATACTACTTAAACTTTAATCCAAAGTAGTTTTTAGGTACTATCTTAAACCTTTCACAAGATGTGATTTTTAAAGGTTTCCTAACCCAGAGTTTCCTTACACAAAGTTAAAACACTTTCAGAAAAAGGAAAAACTCTCTTACTCAAGCAGTAATGGATGATCAAATTACATTTACAAAGTATGCTTGATGTAGTTGAGAATGTGGAAAGTATCCTCAAGGAGCTTAACTCTTTAAAGTTCTCTTAGAAGCTTGGTCAATGAATCTCTATTGGATGTTAGATCACTCTTTGTTCACAAGGTAACGACTTTTGAGATTGAGAATAGCTTTCACAATGAATTACTCACTTAATAAAATAGTTCTCCTCTTTGTTTTTGTTGAGTGTGATTCCTTTTATAAGTTGAAACAAGAAAATAGCCATTAGAGAAAGACTTGTCACTTCACATTATAGCTATAAAGCATTAACACCCATTAAAGAATTTTTTCTCCTATTGTAGACGTATTCACCAGTGTTGATTTCATAACGATAGGTCGTTGACAATGAATCTTTAACTTCAACGGTCGTTGGTCCTATTCGACATGCCTGTTGGAATTAGCTATTTAAGGTTGATGGTTTGAGACTCTTTGTCTCTTATTTATTTCACCTTTTTCTTAATAATTATTGGATAAATGTTATGGTTGTTGAATATAAGGTCAATGTTTGTTATTGATTTCCAGAAAGTGTGAGCTTTATGCTTTATTTTGCATAATTTCCAAGATAAGTTCAATGTTTATTAGAAATCTCGATACGTCTATTAGGTATATCTCCACACCTATTATTTTATTAAGCACACTCCATTGGGAGGTCCAAAGAGCATAGCACAGGCTAAAACACTTTTCCAACTCTTGTTGAAACAAAGTAATGCTCATTGAATTGTCTAGCTCAGTTTCCTTTGACTTCCACTCTTTAACACTTGGATTTTTCAACTTTAAAACCTTCAGCTCGAGTGTCCTATCAAGAAAATCTTCTCTAAATATCCCCGTTTAATGAAATGATGTACCTGTAAGATTTAACATAAATATCTTAGGTAAATGATTAGTCTAAGACTTGTTTGTAATCATCAAAATAAGAACTTGGAACCTATAAGGTTTAACAGAAGTTCCAAATGTTGTTGACAAAATTGAGTTTTTTTCTCCCAATCCTGTTTAAGGTGATAGTAATATAACTACTTCACCCTTTACTATTGAACAATATTCTAAAAGTATTACAACTTTTTTCAGTTAAGGATGGTCAACCTGTTACCCATATTAACATCATTTTCAATAATTTTATTCCATAACCTGAATAATTACGTATTCAATATTATTTCAATGTTTCCATTTAACAACATTCCTTTTATGATTGGATCCTAGACACTGGAGCTATAGATCACATCACCTGTAGCCTTCAGTTGTTCAAGTCCCTTTACCAATGGCATGGCATATTTGTCACTTCACTTAATGGTTCTAGAGTTCTTATTATTCATATGGGTAATATTTATTTGTTCCCAACTTTTTTTTTAATCTCATCTCTGTCAACAAACTAACTTCTCAAACTTATTTTTGTTTACTTCTCTATCGTGACCTTTGTCCATCCAAGATCTTTAATGTTGATCTTTAACTGAGAAAATCAATGGTTTATACCGCTTGTCATTGTAGTTAAGGATCTTCCTTCTATTTCTTCTGTTTTTGTCAATTCAGTTACCAATTCCAACAGTGTTAGGAAAATCAATAAATCTAATGTTTGGAAATATAAATTAGGTCATCTTTCTAATTTTAGACTTCAACTTCTTTAATTTATTAAACATACCATTTCTATTCCTTCTCATGTTCATTGTGATGTTTGTCATGTTGCCAAACAAAGGAAACTTCCTTTTTATGTAAGTACTTTTATTTTTAATAAAGTGTTTGATTTGATTCATGTGGACATTTGGGGTCCTACTTCCATATCTTTTGTTATAAGTATTTTATTAATGTCATTGATGATTTCAGTCTATTCACTCTTGTTCATCTCATGAAATCCAAAGGTAAGGCCAGGGTTCTCCTTTAGAACTTTCTTTCACTAAAACTCAGTTTCACACTAGGATTAAATGTGTTAGATTTGACAATGGTTTAGTGCTTGATATGCCAAATTATTATGCCTCTTTAGGCATTACTCACCAAACTACATGTGTTTATACTCCTTAACATAATAGTGTAGCGGAGGGGAAACATCAACTCATTTTGAATGTGGCAAGAGCTTTTAAATTTTAAGCTTTTTTGCTAATGATTTTTTGGGCTAATTGTGCTTTCCATACTATATATGTCATTAATAGAACACCTTCCCCACTTTTTTTTAACAGAACTCCCTATGAGTTTCTTTATGCTAAAAAACCAAATTTACAATCTCTTAAATTCTCTGGTTGCTTCTACTATACCTCTACTATAACTCGGGTCTAAGTTTGATTCTTGAGCTTAAAAATATATTTTTTTGGGTTCCCCTTCTCATGCTAAAGGTTATAGAAAGTATAACCTTCATACTCACAAGGTGTTTGTTTCTCGTGATGTCATTTTCTATAAAACCTTGTTTCCTTCTAATTCTCACACTGACACCTTTATTGTGCCTACTTCTATAGGTTTACCTCCATCTGATTTCCTTATTCCAGTTACTGAGAGTGATGTTTTTACAACAGTCCCTTCTTCCTTACCTGATCCATCACCCTTTATTCCTTTTCCACCTCATCCTAAACATTCCATAAGAATTACAAAACCCCCTGCTTATTTGTAGGATTATACTTACCACCCTTTTCCTTATCTCTCTCAAACCAATCTTCTTTCCACCTCCCCATACACTCTTGACAAAGTGTTTTCATTTCATCACCTTTATTCCTAACTGCAATTCACCAACTAAAAAACCTAAGACCTATAATGATATAATAAAACATGTTTATTGGAAAAAGGTTATGAATGTTGAAATCACATTATTAGAAACTAATCATACATAGGAGTTGACCACCTTACCACTTAATAAACATCCTATTAGATATAAATGGGTTTGTAAGGTGAAATATAGAGTTGTTGGCACTATCGAAAGGTGTAAAGCCCGACTTGTCACCAAAGGATATACTAATAGGATGGGAAGATTACTTGGATACATTTTCTCCTGTTGCTAAAATGGCGACTAACATGACCCTTCTAGATGTTGTAGTAGTTTATGATTGGCATATTCATCAGCTAGATATTAATAATGCATTTCTCCATGGTGATTAGTATGAGAAGGTCTATATGCAACTGCCTTCTAGTTTCCAAGCTCAATATCCTAACTAAGTATGCATAGTAAGTCTCTTTATGGACTTAAGCAAGCTAGCAAGTAATGGAATGCCAAGCTTACTGCAGCTTTGTTGGCTTAGGGTTTCAAGCAAGCTACCTTGAATTCTTTTTGTTAACTAAACATTTTGGCAACTTATTTATTGCTCTATTGGTATATGTAAATGATATAGTTTTGGCTAATAATAATCTTACTCTTATTTCAAATATCAAAACTTCTTTACATGAGTAATTTAAAATCAAAGATCTTGGTGAGCGAAAGTATTTCTTAGGTTTGAAGGTGATAAGATCTAAATCTAGTATTAATTTATGCCAAAAGAAGTATGCCCTGCATGTACTTAATGACACAGGCTTTGCCTCTTCTAAACTAGCGTCTTCTCCTATGTCTTATTTTTTAAAGTTATTTAAAGGAGATAGTGCTCCTTATTATGATATCTCTATTTATCGAAGCTTAATTGGTAAGTTATTATATCTTTGTGATAGTAGACCTAATTTGATTTTTGTTATTCAACTACTTTATCAATTTCTTGGTTGGCCTACTATTGATCATGTTTAAACAACTCATAGGGTGTTTAGGTATTTGAAGAAGACACCTAGTTAAGGCTTTCTCTTTTCTTCCACTGGTCCTTTACACTTAAAAGCCAACATAGATTCAGATTAGGCAGCATGCTTAGACACGAGGAAGTCTATGAGTGGTTTTTATGTCTTTCTTAATAACTCTTTAGTTTTTAGGAAATCTAAGAAGCAATAAACAGTCTTTTGATCTTCTTCAAAGGTTGACTATAAGGTTATGGCCTCCTTTTCTTATGAAATACAATGGTTGTTATATTTACTGGCAAATTTGCACATTCCTTATTCATTTCCAGTTTTTTTTTATTGTGATAATTAGTTAGCCATTCATATTACTCATAACTTTGTGTTTCATGAAAGGACCAAGCACATTGAACTTAATTGTCATCCCATTTGAGAGAAACTCAATGTTTGTATCAATCATCTCCTTCCAATCACCTCTACCAATCAGCTTGTTGGTTGTTTCACCAAATCTCTTCCAGTTAATCAGTTTGAAGCAACAATTTCCAAGTTTTGCATCTAGAATCTTTATGTTACAGCTTGAGGGGGCTAATATGACTTGTATATAGCTCAAGTTCAACTCATTGATAGTTCAAATTGATACAAACGAGTTGGAATTAGCTTCTGACCTATTTGATGATCACAAGTCCCACGTATAATTCAAAGATAAAGAAGAAGATAAATCCTTAAATCTAAACTAGATCTCTAGAAAACTTGTTTCTAGTAACCCAAAATATGTAATTTAAGTCATGTTAATCTTAATCAAGTAATTCAAGACCTAGATTAAACTAATTTTATGAAATTATCAAGCTCACTCAATAATCTCTCCAAGTCCACTCAATAACTCAAGAAGAGAATTAATTTCATAAAGTTTAAGCAAAAATCATTTGTTCTCTTATTAATAACCAAATAGGGGCTTAAATCTCCTTTACAAATGTTAAGAAAACCCTAAAAAACCCTATATAATTCAGCCTTTCATATTCTGGCCGAATTTACAACTTCTAAACCTATTAGGATAGCTAATCTCTCTCTCACATAAAGACTAAAAGCAAATAATCCTATTGGTTTCCATGATCTGGCCTAACTAATTTCTAGCATTAAGACACCTTATTTCAAGGTTCCTTACATAAGTAAATAATTAATTAAAGAATCCTAACTAAAAGAAACATGATATTTAGCCAATGAGGAGAATTTTTTATAACAATAGGAAGACAATATCAATTAATGCTAACTAAGTAAATATGGCATGGATCTTTAACATTTGGGCTTGTCTTCACATTTTGGGTTCAACTTTATGCTATGGTCGAATGGTGTTGGGCTTTGGTCCTCTCTATCAATTGGGCAACATTGGATTAAATTAAGCACTCCATTTGAAGAGTCCAAACTCCCATCTTCATGCATTTGGTCTTTATGCAATCCTTAGTCTGTTTGGGTCAATTCTTTCTATATCTTTCCTTATATAAAAGCTCCTAGTTTGTCTTGAAACTTCTTTAGCCTTTCTTTTTGTAATTAGTCTTTAAAGTTGTAATGGATCCTTATTGGACTTGCCTTGGTCGAATGTATAATTCCCTCATTCCTTAAGAGGATTTGTGCTCGAATCTAAAAGTTCACTAATATCAAAAGGAGATAAATCATTAACATCAAAAGTAGCACTAACATTGTAATCATTAGACAAGTCTAATTTGTAAGCATTATCATTAACCCTCTCTAAACGCTAAAAAGGTCCATCTCCTCTAGGGCTAAGCTTACTTTTCCTAAGATTTGGAAGTCTTTCTTCCTAAAGTATACCCAAACCCAATCTCCTGGTTCAAATACAACTCTAACTCTACCCCTATTTGTGTTTCTAGCTACTTGTTCATTCCTTTTTTTTTTATGTTCAAACGCACCTTCTCATGCAATTGCTTCACATAATTAGATTTCTTTTTCCCTTCTAAGTCCACATGCATATTTGAAGGTATAGGGGAAAGTTCTAATGGCAATAATGGTACAAACCTATAAACAATCTCAAAAGGGCAGTAATGGGTGGATTAATGCACACTCCTATTATATATAAACTCTATATGTGATAAACAATCCTTCTAAGATTTCAAGTTCTTTTTAATTAAAACTCTTAAAAGTTGCCCTAGAGTTTTATTAAGAACTTCAGTTTAACCATTAGTTTATGGATAGGAAGAAGTAGAAAACAACAATTTAGTTCCTAATCTACTCCATAATGTTTTCCAAAAGAAATTTAAAAACTTTGTATCCCTATCACTAATAATAGCTCTAGGCATACCATGCAATCTCACAATTTCTTTGAAAAAAAAAATTTGTAATATTAATGGCATCATCAATTTGTGACATGTAATAAAGTGTGCCATTTTAGAGAATCTATCAGCAACCACAAAAATAAAATCATTACCATATTTTGACTAGGTAAACCTAAAACAAAATTGATTGAAATATCAATCCAAGACATATTAGGTACAGGTAAAGGCATATATAATCCATGTGGTTTTAATTTATACTTAGTTTTTTTACATGCAACACATCTATCACAAACTTTTTGCATATAAATTCACATATTAGGCTAATAGAAGTGTTCATGCAATATATCTAAGGTCTTTTGCACACCAAAGTGCCCCATAAAGCCACCCCATGGGCTTTCCTAACTAGCAATTCACGCAAAGAAGATTTAGGCACACAAAGTTTATTATTTGTAAATAGAAATCCATCATGCCTATAATACTTCTCAAAAGCGATTGTCTCACAATTCTGATAGTATTGTCCAAATTCAACATCATCAACAGACAAGTCTTTAATGTACTCAAAACCAAGCAATTTAGAATCTAAAAGAGTAAGAAGAACATACCTTTTAGATAATGCATCGGCTACTATAATATCCTTACCTTGTTTATACTTTATTATGTATAGAAAATACTCTATGAATTTACTCCATTTAGCATGTTTTTTATTTAACTTTTGTTGTCTCTTAAGGTATTTCAAAGACTCATGACCTATATGGATAACAAATTCTTTTAGCTAAAGATAATGTTTTCATGTTTGTAAGACCCTAACTAATGTATACATCTTTTTATCATAGTTTAGGTAGTTAAGAGTAGGCCCACTAAGTTTTTCACTAAAGTAAGCAATTGACCTTCCTCTTTGCATCAAAACAGCTTTGATGCCCAAACCTGAAGCATCATTCAATTTCAAAAGTGTTAGCAAAATTAGGCAAAGCCAACAATGGTGTATTAGTTAATTTACATTTTAATAAATCAAAAGCCTTTTGTTACGCCTCCTCTAATTGAAAACCAATATTTTTCTTTATAATTTCAGTTAGGGGCACCGTAATTGTGCTAAATTCCTTAACAAATCTTATATAAAAACTAGTCAAACCATGAAAAGACCTTAGCTCACTTATGGTAGTAGTTTTCAACCAAAAGTAAATAACACAAACCTTAACTTCATCAACTTTTATTCCATCTTTACTTACTATAAATCCTAAGAAAACAAGTCTAGTAGTACAAAAAGAACACTTTTTAAAGTAAACATACAACTTTTCCTTGCGCAAAACATCAAAAACCAACCTAACATGCTTTAAATGCTCTTCTAAAGATCTAGAATATACAAGAGTGTCATCAAAATAAACAACTATGAATTTTCCTAAATATGCACGTAACACAAGATTCATCAATCTCATAAAAGTGATAGGGGCATTAGTTAGCCCAAAAGGCAACATTAACCATTCATACAAGCCATATTTAGTTTTAAAAGTCATTTTCCACTCATCCCCCTCACGCATACGAATTTGATGATATACACATTTAAATCAATTTTTGAAAACATGTATGCACCATGAAATTCATCTAGTATATCATCTAACTTAGGAATTGGATGTCTATATTTAATGGTAATTGTATTTATTTCCCTACAACCACACACATGTGCCATGATCCATTCTTTTTAGGTACAAGCAAAACAAAAATAGCACATGGACTTATACTCTTCCTTACCAAATCTTTCTCCATCAGCTCTTCTACTTACCTTTGAAGCTCCTTTGTCTTTTAACGATTACTTTTATAGGCTGGTCTATTAGGAATTTGAGAGCCTAGGATGAAATCAATTTGGTATTCAATGCGTCTTAAGAATGGTAATCCTTTTGGCATATCTTTGGGAAACAAATCTACAAATTCATGCAATAAAGAAACAAAACTACTAGGAAGAAAATTAGTTAGATGATCACTAAAAGAAAAACATGTTAGTTGCAAATATTTGTACAATAACATAGCTATGGGTGTTTTGGCTAGGCTTTCCTCAGTTCCCTCTTTTGCATAAAAAGCTCTTTTCACACCCTCTTCTTTTGCATGCCCCTCTTTTTTCTTTTGGACATCCTTTCTTTTCTCTCCTTTTTCCACTCTAATCTCACGCCCCTCTTGAGTTTTCTCACAACTCTCCTTTTGTCATGCTAATTCTTTTTCTCATTTGAGCACGTGTTTTCTCTCTCTCTCAAAATTTATTGATCTTCATGAATTTGAGAAGGAGATAAGAAGATAATACAATATGTTTGCCCCTAAAATCAAACTCATCTATATTAGCAAACCCATCATGTTTTGCCCTCTTATCATATTACCAAAGGTGGCCCAAAAGCATATGACTAGTTTGCATAAGAATAACATCACATAACACCTCATCCTTGTGATGTGGTTTAGGATGCTTTAAAGTAGGCAATTTCATCTTTTCAACTAGATAAGTACTAGTTGCATTAGTGTAACTACCACTATCAATTATAGCAAGACATAAATTGTCATTTATTCTACATCTTGTATGAAATATATTTTCCTTTTGCACATGCTCATCCTTTATTTGGGCATTTAAAATACGCCTAGTCACAAAAATATCTTTGCTTGTTACCTCATTAGGATCTTCTTCATCAACATCACTAGTATCTTTGAATGGAGGCATTTCAGGATCTATTTCCTCTCCATCTTCATCTTTACTAGTAATCTCACCCTCTCTTAAAACCATTATTCTTTTATTGGGGCAATCACGTGCAAAATGCCCTCTTCCTTTGCATTTGAAACAAACAATTGTGCTACTCTTATTGGGCTTATTAGGTTCGACCCTAATAGGAAAATTGGGCTTCCCTCTTTCCTTCTTAGGTGGTTCGACCGTAAATTTCATATTGGGCTTGTCACCACTTTAAAACTTGTTATTCTAAGAAACTGAATTGAAATTGGGCCTAGATGACTCACCCTTCAGTTGCTTTTCCACGTTGATAGCATTGTGGTATAAATCCTTTAAATCATTAAAGGGGTACATCTCCACTTGATTATCAATTTCTATATTGAGTCTAACAAGAAATCTAGTCGTTGTTTGGTCCATGGTCTCCTCAATTTCAGCCCTAATAAAAGTTACCTCTAGCTCTTGGTAGTATTATTCCACAATTTTTCCCCATTGCACTAGTCTTTGCAATTTGTTGTACAAATTCCTATAATAATGACTAGGTACCAAACGTTTTCTCATGACTCTTTTCATTTCTTCGCAAGTAATAATTGGACTATCCCCACATCTTTTCCTAATGTACATAATTTGATCCCACTATACAAGAGCACAATTTACAAACTCTATAGCTACAAGCTTAACTTTCTTTTCCTCACTATAATTTTGACATCAAATATAAAGTCTACTTTCTTTTCACATGATAAATAAGACTCAGGATCACCCTTGCCATTGAAAATAGGAATTTTTAGCTTAATGTCATTTAAATTATCATCTTGCTTGCTTGATCTTTAGGAACTTTCTTCATGTGAATCGTCATCCTCCTTATCATTGATGAATTTGTCATTCCTTGGTTATCTTGAATGGTTACATGTACTATTGGAATTGGAGATGTTTTGAATGCTTTCAAGCTGTTTTTCACCTCTTTAAACTCTTGCTGCATAAGGGCCATAGTGTCTTACATAAGTTTCACAAACAACTTCCATTCTGGATCATCTTTAGGTTCTACCATGGTTAATAAAATAACAAAAGAATATCCTTACAAACACTCTCTTATGCATTTATACTCAATTGATGGCACTCACACTCGTGTTTAACTCAAAATTGACTTTTACCCTCTTACGAGCATACACATTCTTACCTTTTATCACTCAATATTCTTTTCTTTAAGTTCTTTAAAGACTAAGTTATTGTATGTTAAGACAAGCTCAAACCAAACACAAAACAAGCATAAATCAGACCTAAACACTTAGCTAATAAAGAATTGAAAGTAACACAATCTGGTTGCAAACAAATAAATAACTAAATACCTAATCAAAATTTAAGAATTTAAAGGTAGATAAAGTTGCAAAGTGGTGTTTTGAACTTAAAATTGATGGAAAATCAAGCCTAGACTGAATGCAAATCAAAGAATTAAAATCAACTTCTTTTGGTGTAAAACAAGTTTTTATGCAATTTCTAGCTTCCTTTATTTCTTTATTTACTTTACTTTTCTTTTTTTTTTTTTGACATTTTTAATTTTTTCTATATTTTATTTTTTTTCTTTTCTTTTTTTTTTTTGACCTTGAAAGCTTAAAACAGAATTGAAATTAAAATAATTACAAAGAACAACTCAAAACCCATGGAAAATTAAATAGAAGCCAAATGGAGTAAGATTAGAGGCAAATTCATAATTTCACCTTCCCTTTGAATTTGAATGATGTAGTTTAGCCTTAGACTTTGAATTTGAATGATGTGGTTCAGCCTTAGACACTTAAGAAACACTAACAAAGTGATTAGACACAAAAAGAAATGAATTGGAATGAGAAACAATAAAAAAAAATTGCAAGAAACAAGCTAGAAATCAAGTTTTCTTAATTTAAGGAAATTTTGGCAAACTTCTAAGTTTCAAGGAATTTCTTAAAGTAAACACTTCAAATCTGCAATTGGGTATACAAGAAAGGTTAATCCATAAATAAAAATGAATTTGAATTGAAAGCAATAAAGAAATCCAGCTAAAATAAGGACACAAGTTTATTTTGCAAAGTTCCTTAATTTAAGAACATTTTGCAAAAGTATGAGATTCTTATGGAATTTTTTTGATGAAATTTGATATGAGATTATAAAACCACCTAATTTAATGATTGAGTAAAAACAAACAGATTGGAGCTCAATTGAACAAGTAGAACACAAATGGTGTTAGAATTGCTCAACTCGCAATTTTTCATGTTTTAAGGAAATTTTGCAATTTGTTTCAATTAACTTCAAATGATGCAAGAACATTTTTGGATCATAAATCACACAAATTCAATGATGTAAATCAAAGAAAATGAAATGTAACACAATGGAACAAGATAAAACTGACTTGATAATGATAGAATGCTAATTTGTAATTTAAAAGTTTTTTTGTGATGTTCTTGATGCAAACTAACTAAAATGGAATTCTAACACATAAGAATGGTTAAATATGATAAGACAAACAAATTTGACAGAAGAAAATAAAGAAAAATAGAATAGAACACAAGAAAATTAATGGAACCAAAACAAGAAGAAAAAGAGGCAAAATATGATTTGAATGTTCTAATCGCAAAAACACATGCAAACAATGAAGAATAATGCAAGAATAGTACCTCTTTTTTTTTATCTTGAATAATGTTGGCTCTAATACCAATATGATACAAACGAGGTGGAATTAGCTTCTGACCCATTTGATGAACACAAGTTCCAAGTATAATTCAAAAATCAAGAAGAAGATAAATCCTTAAATTTAAACTAGATCTCTAGAAAATTTATTTCTAGCAATCTGAAATATATGATTTGAGTTGTGTTAATCTCAATCCTAAATTAACCAAGTAATTCAAAATCTAGATTAAACTAATTTTGTAAAATTATCAAGTTCACTCAACAATCTCACAAAGTTTAAACAAAAATCATTTGTTCTCTTATTAATAACCAAATAGAGGCTTAAATACCCTTCACAAATGTTAAGAAAATCCTAAAAAACCTTCTATAATTCAGTCTTACATGTTCTAGCTGAATTTACAACTCATAAACCTATTAGTAGAACTAATCTCACTCTCACATAAAGATTAAAAGCAAATAATCATATCGGTTGCCATGATCTGGCTCAGTAATCTTATTAGTCGCCCTGATCTAGCCTAGCTAATTTCTATCATTAAAACACTTTATTTCAAAGTTTCTTACATAAATAAAGAGCTAACTAAAGAATCCTAACTAAAAAAAAACATGATATTTAGCCAATGAAGAGAATTACTTATGGCAATAGGAAGACAATGCTAACTAAGCAAATCTAGCCTGGATCTTTAGCATCTGGGCTTATCTTCACATTTTAGGCTCAACTCCATGCTATAGTTGAATGGTGTTGGGCTTTGGCCCTCTTCATCAATTGGCTCCATTCGATTAAATTAAGCACTCCATTTGAAAAGTCCAAGCTCTCATCTTCATGCATTTGGGCTTCATGCAATCTTTGGTCTGTTTGGGCCAATTATTTCCATATCTTTCCTTATATAAAAGCTTTAATTGCATATTTAAACTTCTTTAGTCTTCCTCTTGTAATTTGAACTTGAAGTTATAATGGATCCTTATTGGACTTATCTGGCCAAATGCATCACAAGTTCAACTTATTTAGTTGGTTTAACTATTTTAGCTTTAGCTGGCCTGATAACAAATTGTATTTAATTAATTAGTTTTTTTGTTTTAATTGTAGTTAGCTGAGGTTTTATTTCTAATATGATTTTTTTTTTATAGAAGGTTTAATGGGCAGAATAATCAATCAAGAAGGTGTTTGGTTATTGAAATTTAATATTTTTATTCAGAAGCACTTTTTGAAAAAAGTAAATTTTTAGATAAATAATTTAAGAAAAATAAGATTATTATTATATTTGGTTGAATATAAAATTTTTTTAAAAAATCTAATTTAATGAGTTTGGTTTGTGCATAGAAAAGTTAAAAAAAAAAATTTTAACTTAGATTACTATCATGCACCAATTTTCTAATTAATCTACATTAAAAAATAGTCTTATATAATGAAATTTATCATAGTGATAAATTCAATATGAAATATAAATATTATTCAAAGTAGTAAATAATTATAAATTTATCATAGTGATTATCAAATATAAAATATAAATATTATATTCTCTAAAAAAGTATTTAATAACTATAATATGTTAATTATTCAAATATATAGTATATGATTTAATTATTTAATAAATTAATAAGAGAGTGTAACTTTTATAATTAAATAATCATTTAAACTAAAATTAAGTAATAATCTGTATTTTATTATTTTGATTAAAATTGCTTTAAATAAATATATAGTTTTATTTCAATAAATAAAAGTACATTTAAGGTTATATATATATTTATATATTATATTAGGTAATTAAGGATATATTTATCTATGTATATTTATAGAGCTTCAATAATCATGAAAAAGTAATCTTGAGATGAAAGAGTATTTTTTCCACGTAGATAAAAAAGTAATAATAAAGTTCACAAATTTGAGAATTTAGTTTTTTAAGAATACAACACTTTCGTGCAAATTGAACATCGAAATTCAATATTTTTTAGCTACTTTTTAGTGAGAATTCTGAATATTGTTATTTAAAGAATTACAACTATGCAAAAAAAATGATACATTATTTCTATATGAAAAAACAGTTATGTATTTGATAAAAAAAATATTGAAAAGTGATTTTGAATAAAAAATTGATTAAGAGTGTTTAGTAACCTAATTTATATTATACTTCAAAAACATATTATGACAAATAAGGTAGATACACACTAATTGATTAATATAAATTATTATTACATTAGTATCATTAAAAAATTATTAGATTTTCAAAGGAGAGAGGTATAGAAGATGAAGGAGAAGAGATAAGGAAAAATAAAAAAATATAATGGACTATTTATATTTAGTTTTTAAGTAATTATTATTAAATTAAAGAGATATTTTTATTCATTCATTAAAAAAATTTTAACAATTCGTACAAACTATAATATGTTGTTTATATAAGTTTCAAAAACTAAATTATCAAATAATCAGATTATAACTTCTTAAAAAGTTGATTATCAAATCTGATTTTAATTATCAAACAACATTAATAGTGATTTCTGACTCAAAATCTGATTTTTTTTTTTCATTAGCATACATAACCCTAAATATACCCTTTATTAATTATGATCTCGTAATTAATTTTAGATGAATGATTACTATTTGTCAATTAATTATTTATTTGAGATAAACATTTATCATTTATCAAACTAATTGTTTGACACATAAGAAATTAAAATTTTATATAAAATTTATTTAATTAAAAATAACTATGAATAAAATAAAAAATTATTAAAAGAAATTACAAAATAGATAACTAAAAATACAAGCTGCAAAACAATTTTTATATATTATCTATTTTAAATAGATATTATTTATTTAATCATATATTTTATATTAATATTTTAAATGTATTTTATATAATATATTAAT
The DNA here is from genome assembly GCA_949677035.1 of Omphalea diandra. NCBI lineage: Eukaryota > Viridiplantae > Streptophyta > Magnoliopsida > Malpighiales > Euphorbiaceae > Omphalea > Omphalea diandra. The sequence goes on from CATIWR010388578.1 coordinate 20,811, forward strand.
TATAATAATACCAAATATAAATTATTAATTAATAAAATAAAAATTACCTCTAAACTATATATGCAAATCCATTTCATTTTAATCTAATATATATATATATATATATATATATATATATATGATCACTAAATTCCACGAATAACTAATTTAACCCTCAACCTATTATTATTAGTCAATTAAATCCGTACATGCACGGTCAGCACAATGTGTTGAAGTAATGCAATGGTGTGTGTAAACCTACTAAATAAGACATAGAATTATTTTATAAAAAAAAATTGTATAACGACCATATTCTCCCCTCTCCCTTAATCTCCCTCAATTTGGGATATAACTATTAGGGTTTTCAATGGCTATAAAATTTGATAAATCGAAATGGCAACGTGAAATTGAAACTGCATCTCTCTTCTTTTCTTATTCATTTGTTAAATACTCATAAGTTTCTTGAGTAATTTTCAAAAAATGGAAGCAGCTGACATAGGAATTCTTTCATGTCATTGTCGAGAGGTTGTTGCTTATAAGGTGTTCTTAGACTGACATAAATCCAGGAAGAAGGTTATTTAGCTATGCGAAATATGAGGTAAGTATTTATTGACAATGATTTAGTGATATGATTTGGGGATTTATGTGAAATTAAATAAAAATTAATTACTTGTCCTATTTTTATTGTTAAATTAGAAAAGATGAACTTGCAATTTTTCCTTTGGTTCAACCCTCAAATGCCAAACCTTGTAAAGAATGTGATTATAGGTTTGCTCCAAAGGGTGAAATAGGTGGAGGAAGAAAAAAAAAAGTTGGGAAAAGGATGTTAAAGTTGATATGTGTTGTTGTAATTGTGCTTTTTTGTTTGAAGATCAGGATGAAATGGACATGTCAATACTGAGATTAGGGAGAGATGAGGTCAGTAGTATTAATAGTGTTAGTTATTTTTTTGTCATTGTGCATTTCTATTATTATTATTATTGAAAGGGAAGGGATTAATAGTATTTACAGTGTAGTTTGATATAAATGGCGAATTTTGTAATGAAAGTGATGTTGGTGTTGCATCTAATATATAATGAAATGAGATCATTTTTTGGTGAATGAAATATTGTATTTTATTGAATGAGTGTGAGCACATGAGATATAAATTGACAAAAAAATGAGACTAAATGTGACATTATCATTGCAAAAAAGAAATTCAACCCAAAATGGCATTACCAAAGCGTTTTGCCCAAATTGGCATTACATAAGCATTTTGTCCAAATTGGCATTACAAATTCATAACTTAACAAAATAGATAAAGTCTCTTTAACAAGAAAAAAATTACAAGTTCTAACTCAAACACCAATAGAACTTTGTTGTGTAGATCCATACCCAATAATGTTGCTTCCTTGAGATGTAGCTTCACTTGTATTTTGTTTGGTTGCTACATTATGTCTCATAATCATAAGTTGAATGTCTCATTGTTGTTGTAGTTGTCTTCTGATCACTGCTAGCTTATTTTACCACTTCAATCCATAATAAGGTTTAAAGCCTAAATCAATATTAACTTTACTTGATCTCTTAATAGTAGGTTGACTTACAACCCTTGAAATATTAGAAGTTATATGGATTTCAAAATTATAAAGTCATATATTGCAGTTTTAAAATCATTACATTTCAAGTTTAGTGCAAGTTACTTACATTAAAGTTAATTCCTCTAGTTTTCTCATCATATTTGAGGCCAACACCTTTGTTTCCTCTTTGTCTTTTAATGTGGGGACTATTGTTGATGGAGTTACAGGGCTTTTATCAACATTAATTGGACCTTTTCCTTCCTAGCCCTAATTGAAATTGAATTGCCACTACCAATAACAACATTTTTCATTCTAATTACAACATTAACACCTTCAACCCTTCTATTGGCCATATTGATATTAGGATTCCCAACATTTCTACCAACAAACTTAGTAGCAGCAACATTAGCAACCCCTTCACCACTTCCACCATATTCACCTCTTCTACCACTTCCACCTCTCCCATTATTGTTACTTTTGCCCTCCTTACCTCCTTTAACACCTATTGAAAATTGAATATAAATAACCATTTGCAAAGGAAAATCATAAAACACCATCAAAGCCACTTAAATTCATCATACAATAGACAAATCAATTAGACTTTATTGAAAAAAATAATTTAAAATCTTTGAACTTGTATTAGTCATCATATATCTGCCATGTGTTGTTGAAGAGGCAGGTTGACTTTATTGAGTAGGAATGATTTCATTTACTCCCTATAAAAAAGAATTATTGTTAGTCAAAACTAGCCACTATAGGATTAACATAAATGATTAAATAATAATTGTTCACCTATTTGGATTTTTCTGGACAACCTTGCTTGTTATGGCCAACCTTTTTGCATAAGGAACATGTCATCTGAATCCCTCTTCTTGATTGTTTACCAAATTTCTCTTTTGTTCATCTTTATCCTTTCTCTTATTTAACCTTGGCTTTCCAGTTGTCTTTTTCACTTCTAAGGATTCCATTACAAGATAATTTGATTCTAACCATAACCTTATTCCTCTAACATGTTGCATTACATTGTCATATGACCTTTAAAAAGGTTTATTTCCTATACCAATGAGAGACAAAATCTAATAGTTCTAAATTTCTATGATGTATAGCACAAATTGCATGAGCACATGGTATTCCTTTCAGCTCCCATGCTCTGCATGTAAATTTTTGCATCCTAAGGTCCATTGTATGTCTATACTCCCCATCAATAATCTCAAATCCAGACTCACCATTTCAAGAAATTTGGCACTTCATTGAATGTGTTGCATTTGACTCTAGTTTGGTCATTGTAATTGGTGAAATGTTTGTAATCCAAGTCTATGCAAAATCTCTCATTTCCTTAATCCTATTCATAATTAACACTCTAATTGATTCAAGTATTGTAATTATGCTATAGCACCTAGGAGTTAATCCACCCATTAAAAGTTTCAGACATATTATTATCAACAGTATCACACTTACAATTAAAGCTGAAATAGGCTCTACACCAAATTTGTCTCATTATAGTTGAGCAAATCTTAGACACATCCATGGCCTAACTTGTTAAGTTCCTTCAACTTATCTTTGAACTGGACTTCAAAGGTGGACCAAACAAGTTCCAAAAATTTCTTCCTCCTGTCCTGCCCTTTCCATTTCTTATTCCAGTTTTGCCATATGGGTCTTGCACACATCTTATGTTCAGCTAAAGGTAGCTCTTCTTGTATGGCTTGTATCAAACCCTGAAATAATACAAATGTCATACAAAGTTATAAAAAAATAACAAGAATTTAAATATACATAAAGTTTAAATAATACAAATGTCATACAAAGTTATAAAAAAATAATAAGAATTTAAATATACATAAAGTTTAAATATTTGAATGTAAGCATATGTACATATGTACAAATGTCATACAAACTTATAAAAATAATAAGAATTTAAATATACATAAAGTTTAAATATTTGAATGTAAGCATATGTACCTTTTGCATATATGTAATTACAATCCAGGTGTCACCAGTTGTGATGCCTAAGTTTATTTTTAAAGTTGATATGAACCACTTCCAATTAACCTTATTTTTAACCTCCACCACAACCTAAGCAACTGGATACATTTGATTGTTGCGATCTTTAGAAACTACTATAAATGTTTGACCCTTAGTTGAACCTTTCAAAAAACACCCATCAAAATCTAAAATTTGTCTACATCTTTCAAGAAATCCAGTCTTCAATGCATGGAAGCACATATAAAATCTTTTAAATTGTTGCCTTCCCTCTCTAATTATCTTTTCTTTGGAAAAACAAGTTGTTCCTAGATTAGATCTTCTTATCTCCTCACAGTAAACATGTAGTCTTGCAAATTCTAACCTATAATTTTCAACCATGGTTCTAATTACTTTAATCTTTACCGTCCTATAAATAGTTAAGCCAACATGCAACTTAAGTTTATCCTTACATAATTTTTGAAGGGCTTTAACTGTGGTACCAGGTTGTGACAAAATTCTGTCCTTGAAGTGTGTAGTTATATACTTAGAGTTACACAACTCATTTTTATTGGTTTTATAACACTTGTGTACATGATTGTATGTCTTGATAGTGAAAATTTATGTGTGCCCTTCTACACTTCCAAACAACAACCAAAGGCATCCCTTTTTTTATTGCATTTCACTCTCATTCTTTTTGCCTCATTAAGCCTAATTATAAGGGAAACACTTCTACAAACTGTATACTTCTTAACTGCTTCCATAAACTGCTTAGCATTAATAAAGATCATTCCCAACTCCTAATAAGGTATAAGTGTATTATGATCATAATGGAGTGATTTTGGCTCCTTACTCTAACCCTCATTGTGAAATGCAACCTCATCTTCATCCTCATCACTCTGTTCCCTACCATCAGGATCTAAGTTATCATATATCTCACTAGCACCAATCTTCCCAGCATATTTTATTTACCCATTCAACATTTTTAAAACTCAAAGCAATACTTGCCCTACTAATAGGAATCCCCCTCCCCATTTTGATTATCAGATGCTCTACCTTTATTTGCTATGTATTGCTTCAAATTTTCTCTTATTGTTCTCAGCTCTTTATCTAGATCACTACCATTAATCTCTTCACACTCTACAATATCATCTTCGCTCTCAATATCTTCATCTTCAAAAGTATGCTCAAGATCTTCACTATCAGATTCACTTAAGTCTTCGTCATCTTCATCTTCATATGCAAACTTATCATCCTACTCATTTGATTGTTCACCTTTTTCACCAATGCCAACACCAGATTTATTTTCCTCATTGCCAAGATTTACACCACTATTCTTAACCCTAAAATTATCATCATCATCCAAAATCTCAAACACCTCTTCTGACTTATTCACAATTTCTGCCTCACTCATAATATGTTCAAGAAATATATATAGAACATCATCATCCTTCACACCTTTAAAAGCCTACTAATACTGAATCATTAGTAATCTCTATAAATCCAGAATGAGATGTGCTTCGAAAGAAAATGCCCTTAACTTCATCACACCCTAAATCCCTAATGTATCATTTCAACTCTGGCACAAACAACTTATCAACATCCACCAGTGTATCAATATTTACCAGACCCCTAACATACCTAGGGTTATAGTCATTTGCTAACGTGCCAACTAGGTGGCATCTTAGGTCCACAAATATGTTTGCATTATATATCAGCAAACTAAAAATAAAAAAATAAAATAAAATTTGTCAATCACACAGAGACCATAACTGCACCAAATTCAAGTAAAGATTCCATTTCAAAAAAAAAACAAATAGTTTTATACTAAAAGCCCCACATTGCAAAGCAAACATTAAAATTATCAAACAACCAAAACCCTATTAAGGATTGACAACAAACTCACTCTCATATCATTATTGCTATATATTGATAGTTAGGGCAAATATAACATTGATTCTTACCTTTCAATAGTAGTCTATTGTTTTATTCTTCAAAGCACGCAACAATCACAGTCTAACAATTAATTTGCTTGTTTAGATTTCTTTAAAATTTCTTGATTGTGTTTCTCTTTCATAAATGGGGATGTGAGACATGAAATATAAGCGATAATTTTACTACTACTGCTGAAAATAAAGAGAGAGAGAGGGAGAGAATGTAAGCAAAAAGTGTTTCATATGTTGTATTTTTTTACACGTTATTATGTGTCCATTATATGCTCTCTTTTTTTAATGTCTCATGTGTTATTGTTCAAAACTAAAATTTCAATGATTTAATTGATTAGTAATAATAAATTAAAAATTAAATTAACTATTTGTGAAGTTGACGAGTCAAACAAATCAATCACGGAAAGTTCAGGAGCCAGCCTATATATATTTTTTGAAAGAATCAAACAAATCATATTAAACGAAGAAACTACTGCATAAAAAAAATATGTTGACCCCACGCAAGAGCAAGCAATAAAGGAGACAAACTCCATGATCCTACCGTGGTCTTGATATGTCATGCGCTTGCCACGTGAATGGTCCCGATTCATGCAACCGTAAATTATGATAATGCAGGTTTTGCGCAAATTCATATTCCTCTCCAATAGGAAAAAATCGAGTGCTCCTCACACACACAATATCATATCCCTTACTGTTTTTTTTTTATTTTTATTTTTTGCTCTCTCAAAATTTCGCGATCGGTGTCGCCTGCCTGAAAGAATTTCACAGCTCCACGGCCGTCCATCGGCAATCCAGTCGGATTCTTTAAACGGTTCGGCTAAAATCTTTTATCTTTCTGACGGTCTCCATTTCTAGGGTTAAAACGGCTTTTTATTTTGTAATTATTGGAAATCTTTGATTTGATTCAACGAATTGAATTTTCTGCCTCTCCTCTTCTTTTTTAATATTTATGTATTTTTTTTTATCAATTTCCAGATGATTTATACGACAGACAAAAAGGAGTAGAAACTGTGGAGCAGCAAAATGGTAAGTTCTAAATTCTTCTTTGATTTTTTTTTATCAAGAAACATTCTTTTCCCATGGGTTCAATAGTTTCTTTCTTCTTTTTTTTTTTTTTTTAACTGCGCTCAGCTGAGTAATTATAGTGGAAATTGTGTATTTATGCTGTTGAATGGGTTTTACTGAGCTTTGGATGCACAAATGTGGGGGGTTTTTTTCTTGGGAAATTTTTGAAAGGATAGCTTAATTGCGTAAGCAATTTGGCCTGTTTGAGTGAGTTTTTTTTTTTGAGGGAAGATTGTTTCTGTCTTTAGATGTTTGAGTATGTTTGTATATATGGTTCCCTTTGAAAGATTTTTATATGTGAAATGTATCCATGATTTAGTTGAATCTTTTATCTTGTTGGAGTTGTTGTATAGTTAATTTTATTGGGTTAAAATATTTGAATGCTTTGGTTTGTCACAGTAATAGAATTTTGCTGCTTCAGATTGTGGTTTTGCTTTGGTGATATTTTTTAAGGTGGTTATCTGTATTGCTGTGGTTATGTCGATAAAACTACCAGTTGAGCAGCCTTGATTATTTTGGGAGATATTGGAATGATATGCTCGCGACACCATAGAAGTGTTTATTTATTTTCTTCTTAGCTGCTGTAATATTCTGATGTCGTCTTTGTGAAGTTCTGATAATGTTTCTGCACATGCGTGCATGTACATCTGTGTTGGAATGAAGCAACTATCGATTTAATTTCTGGCTGTCTTTTTAGAGCAAGGGTTTTTGGATGGCAAAGGGCACTGATGCAAACACATCATTTGATAATCATTCAAGAATTGGACCAAAACGATCTCATCAATGGTTTGTAGATGCAGCTGAACCTGGGTTGTTCCCAAACAAGAAGGCAGAACTGCAAAAACCAAACAGCACATCAAGTTCACAAATTTCCAATGCAAATGTAACTTCTTGGAGTAATCCTTCTGGTTTTCATTCAGTTCCAAACCAGTTCATTCACCGGTTATTTGGACCTGAAACTGATGTTTCAAGGGCATCCACTAATGTGACTAAAACTCACTCTCCGGAAGATCCTGAGGCCTGTCTTAGCTACAATGGTCTTAGAAAAGTCACAGTCAATCAAGTTAAGGACTCTAGCAATGGTTTGCATGATCTGAAGGGACACAGTTTTATCAGTGAAAGTAACAGTGACATTTCTACTGGTTTGGCCTATAATAAGGAAGTTGAAAGTAGTTTTATATCCATGGGGCAGGCCTATGATAAGGAAGATGACAATGTCACATTGATGGGTCACAGCTACAATAGAGATAACCATATTGTATCAACTTGTCCCACATACATCAAAGGAGACGACAATGCCATTCCAATAAGTGATGCCTATAGTAAGGAGGATGCCAATATGATATCTTTCGGGGTATTTAACAATGCACATGATATTCTGCCTGCAGCAAGGCACATCAGCAGTTATGATCCATCATACAGTCAGTCAGTTCAAATACCAGAAGCAGTTCATGAAAAAGAGTTAGATGCGTCAAATGCCAATGCAGGTGCAAGTAATACCCAGGTAGCCAAGTCCAAACCTGATTCTTTTTCCAGGAATAAACCAGAGGTCAAAACTACCCGAAAAGAGGCTCCAAACAGCTTTCCTTCAAATGTCAGAAGTTTGATTTCAACTGGTATGCTGGATGGGGTCCCAGTAAAGTATGTTTCTTTATCACGGGAGGTAAATTCCCTTTTTTCTTTTTTCCTATTGGTCCTTTTGTTATTGGATATAATAATTACTAAATGATACATTGCATGTTACAGGAACTTCGTGGCATTATAAAAGGTTCTGGATATCTTTGTAGTTGTCAATCATGTAATTATTCCAAGGTGAATCACACTTTGATATTTTGCTTTGGCTAGATGGACTCTTTGGACCTATCTGATCTGTTCGTGATTTGTTTGTAAGGTGCTCAATGCATATGAGTTTGAACGCCATGCCGGTTGCAAGACAAAACATCCAAACAATCATATATACTTTGAGAATGGAAAGACTATATATCAGATTGTACAAGAATTAAGGAACACTCCCGAAAGCTTGTTATTTGATGTAATTCAAACAGTGTTTGGTGCACCAATTAATCAGAAATCCTTCCGCACATGGAAAGGTAATGGATTTTTGCTTGTATATTTTAAGAATTCTTTGGGATTGAAACACTCATTCAGCACATGTACAACCATAGTTTTAAAAAGCCATTGTGTAGTCGTGATACAGTCTTGAGCAGGATCCTCAAGAATTTTGAAAGCAGGTTTTCTCTTCCGCATTTTCTTATTGAATCTCTATTCCCAAGTGTCAAATTACAATCTCTAAATTTAGTGCACAGAAAAGTGAAGACTCCATCATTGCACTAGATAGTGACCTTGTTTATGAGCACAAATTGCTTATGCATGCTCTCATGTCTTTTTCTGTTCCTTGTGAGATGAAATGGGCCCTTTCCTTTTGAGTTTAGTGTGTGATTGTTGTGCTGGAAGGAGGCTAGTATTTTGCTAACTGTGCTTGCACCGTATCCTGACTCCTCAAATTCATCTTATTGTTGTCAGAATCATTTCAAGCAGCAACTCGTGAGCTTCAGCGTATCTACGGGAAGGAGGAACTAAATTTGTAGACATGTTTTACTGAAAATGAGTTATAGAAACCTTTTATTATGTGCATAGGAACAAGTATTGACTTAGAAAATTATGTATATGTTGTGGGGACTTGAATCATCTGGTACAGGCCAAGTGGGGCTTTCTGTTAATATTATGTGATTCATATAAAACTTAGCGTTCTGAATGTGGGTTATTCAGAGGAGACTTGGGTAGAATATACTTAGAATACCAGAGACAAAAAAGGTATGTTATAATCACAATGTAGATCATTTTGGGAAGAATTGTTTGTAGTGAAGTATCAGTATACTTTCATATCTGTTTTCGGCTATCTTATGCTACAACTCTTTTTTTTTTTGCTTTAATGGTAAAATGCTAAGAATATTAACCAGGTGCAGTTGGATTGTATCGTATCTTGGTCCATCCCTTAGCCTGCATATTATGCTGAAGGATTTTGGCAGTGAATCTTTGATGAAGAGGGGAGGGGGAGATGGGCTACCAGTTGGCGGATTGATTATTTAGAATTTGATGTTGAAGCTTGATGCAGTAAATGATAGTAAGAATCCCTCATGTATAATTCACTGCCAAACATTTTGAGAACAAGACTGAAAATAGAGATCAAGAAGCAAGATTCATTTTCACCAAGAAGTCTATAACTTGGAGTAGATTCTTCTCTGAAAGTAATACACGGGAACAATTATATCCTAGTCCTGAATGTGCACACTATTTACTGCCCAATTAAACACAATATACGCTGCTAAAAGCATTTGTAATTGTCGTTTTACAAGACCAAGAAACTAACAATCGTCTCGAGCAAAGAAATGTGGCACCAAGAAGGAAAATGTTAAAAAAAAAAAGAAGATAAGGTGTGCCACAGGATGCACAACTGTTAATCACAATGTATTCTATAATAATAAACTAACTTTCACACGCTAAAACAAGATTGGAAAGAATGAAAAAAAAAAATTACAAGCACTGATCGTCCTGTTATCAGAATTAATTTTTAATTATGATCCTTTTTTCGCACAAAGTGTCACCTGCAATTAATGCCCATCTAACAAACAATTTGCTCTTACGATCCGCAGCAAGCTGATTTTTGGGCAGCATGACCAGCCCCACCTGCCTGGTCTGCTTGATTGATCTTAATTGTTGTAGGCTGCAAAGTCACAGAAGAAAGGATGAATTGTCAACAATTAAATTCTCTTTTTGCGTTTTCTAGCTTTCAAACAATAGCATGAATTCAGATACCTCAGCCCTTGAGTCGGTGTCGGCAAGCCTTTGCTTTATATCCCTTGCTATTGAGAAGAAAACTTGCTCAACATTTAGATTTGTCTTGGCACTCTGCAATGAATAGATTTCACTAATTTTCCACAGCTATTTAATCAGCTTCAACTTCTGCAAATGTTACTTACAGTTTCAAAAAACTTGATCCCATACTCATCAGCTAGTGCCTGGCCCTTGGATGTTGGCACAGCCTAGAAAATATTGAAAGAAGAATAATGAGGGGCATGGAGGGGTGTGTATGCGAGAGAGAGAGAGAGAGAGAGATCAATTAGAATGCACTAAATGGATTCTTTTATGGAAGTCACAGTAAGATTTGTCCTTGATTAGCCAATTTATGAATAGAATAAAAACCTTGCATATGAATAAAACACTGATCACAATAGCAATTAAAAGCCATCTTAATGTATTTTAAACCAATAAACAGAAAGAACAGGGTACAGTACTCTTTTGCTTTCATCCATGTCGGCCTTGTTCCCCACCAATATCTTGTTAACCTTGTCAGAAGCATGTTGTTCAATGTTACGAATCCAATTCCTAATATCTGAAAATTTTGACAAGCAAAATAAAGGTGACTTTTCAGTTAAAGTCAGTGCAATTATGCAAAAATTCACCACATCATCAGTGAAATCAGACTGTAATTGAGAAGCGAAACAAAGGGACAATAATCAAACAGTACATCAAGACAAAGCAAAATTAGTTTACACTCGTGGTTACCATAGCTATCTGAAAATGCATTTGATGAGTATGGAACTTACTGTTGAAAGAAGATTCATCAGTAACATCATAGACAAGCAAAATACCCATGGCTCCACGATAGTAAGCTGTACAAGTGACAAAAAATGAATTAACATGGAAACCAATTTGAGATGAACTACAAAATGACCCTGCAAAACAGTTGTGGGTGGAGATAAAGACAGCTTCTAAAGAAATAGCATAATAGAACAACAGGTTAATTACATAAAAAAATTTCTAACATCAAGCCCATTTGTAGGACCTTAAAAATCCATGCAACTTGTTAGCCTGATGAGAAAGTTTTATCCATCTTAACTTGACATCCCTTCAGAAAGACAAGGCACAAGGTCCGGGGCACAAAGATACCACAACAGCTAAGCTAAGCACACAAAAGGGGCTGGTAGGTCTATATCAAGTATCAGAAGTCTAGGTTTGCCAGATATACTTTGGGTTATCACATAAGTAATAATGTAAAAGCATGTGCGCCAAAAACAGTGAAACCATGCCTCCCAAAAATCAAATTCCATTGTTCATCGCATTATTTTATATGACAATCATCTCTACTGAAGAACACTAACTGCAAAAGCTAACATGAGAAAATTTCCATTTCTGACCAGGAAAGATTGAAAGCAATTAGGTTTTTCAATTTGACTAGCACCACCTGGAAATCTTTGAGGCAGCTAGTGAGAAATGTCAGAAGCCCATAGTTGTCAAAATCGCGAGTTGACTCGTACGATTTTACGAGTCAAAATCACGTGAACGATTTTAATCGTATATAAAATCGGATTTGTGGTAAAATCGAGTTTTGACTCGTTAAAATCGGTAAAATCGGGTGAAATCGGATGTAAAATCGGGTGTTGACTCATTATTATTTTTTTTTTAATTTTTCTATCTAATTTTCTCCCTATATTTTTATATTATTTCTCCTATATTTTTCTCTAATTTTTCTTCCTTTTTTGTTGTTGGAATGCTTTATTTTCT
>CATIWR010388611.1:0-18859 GCA_949677035.1 Omphalea diandra
CCTCTCATTGATCATTGCTGGTGGTGTTGGTTGCTAGAGACGGGTGGGATTTACATAAATTTTTATTTTTAATATATTTTTTCTTATATATATATATATATATATATATATATATATATATATATATATAATTTGAATTATCTGTTAAATTTAGTTTTTATTATAAAATATTGAACAATATTAGTTTGATTGTCGAGAATTATTCGTTTAAATTTAACAGATTTTCTCTTGAAAATTGTGTCGCATAAAATTGAAAATATAAATCAATAGATAATCATTTGTTACAACTATATTCTTTCATTATTATAAATTTTAAAATTTTATTTTATTATTTTATTTACTTGATAATAATTATTTATAAAATAATAATTAATCATTTAATTATTAACTAATTATTAAAAATTTATTATTATAATCATACATAGTAGGTTGAAAATTAATTATATTTTAGGGTTAATTACTCTAAATCTCCTAACTAAGTTGTCATACTTTTCAATATTATATTAAGTCATATGTCATATTTGCTTTATTATATTTCTGTTAGTCAAAGAGAATTTGGTCAAAAAGAGTTTTGTATTTTATTGGATTAATTGCTATAAACCCTTAATATTGATCATATTTAACTAAATTGTCTCTTTTTTTTAAAATATTACATTAAGTCATTCCTCACATTTGTTCTATTACATTAAAAAAATCTTCACTGTGTTCATATAAATTTAACGAAAAGACTTTTTAATATAACAAAGTAAACTATGAGAGATAATTTAAATGATATTAAAAAATAAGAGATAATTTAGTTAAATATGACAAATATTATGAAATTCAAAGTAATTAACCTTCTATTTTATTTACATAACTCTCATGAATGAGGGCTTTAGTTTTGTCCGAGTATGAAGCCACTGTAGAGCATAGCGTGCCAAGAATTGCACTCTTGCTAAAGGGTTGGATTAGGCCACATTTTTAAAACTAAAGGACATTTTCCTAAACAATAAACTCAAGAATTATATTTTTGGGTTTTTTCTTATCTTATTTTTTTTTTAGCGATTTACTTCACTTTTTGTTGGTTATTTACATTATGCCTTTTTTATGTAATAATATGGAAAGGAAATTTTGTTATATCAAATATCAGGTTAATTTTTATATAAAAAGTTAATCTCATCATTTTAAACTATTTAAATGCATTGTAAAAATATTATATTTTTCATAAAGATTTAACTAATCCACCCCAAAATAGGAAGTAGTTCCTTTCTCCAAAAATCATAGTTGTCTCTCTTTTTAAAAATATCTCTTTTCATTTGGGAATGTTGTTAGTATATTTTATCAACGACAAGTCTCTCTTTTCTTCATTTTCTTTCATTTTTAATAAATTCAATTATTTTATCTTAATTATTAGTTTTTATTTTGTTTTATCTCTCCTTTGAGTGGTGTATTTTTATATATTTTTTTATTTTCTCTCTCTCTCTGTGAATTTTTTTTTTGAGAATTTCAATGATTTGAGATTATTTGTTTAGTAATATATGATATTATATTATTGAACATTATCTCTCAAATTTGTTTTGACGTACTGTATGAATTTCAGTTCATATCACGTTATATATAGATGTATGAAAATTATATTATGGTATATTTTCTGTCTATAACATGTACTGTATGCTATATAACACCATATTTCATAGGAATCTTTATAATTGTTAAAGATGCAAAGTCATCGAAGACGATTCATGGTGAAAACAAAATTATAATTTTGGAGTTGAGACAATTTATAGTTATTGGTAGTGTTGGAGAACGATTTCATATTGTTACTTTAGATAATAAGATTATTTTTTTTTTACAAATGTTGTATGACAACTTATGGATGAAAATACCTTTTATTATTCTCAGAAAAAACTAATCCATCCCTAAATAAAAAAAAAAAACCTGATAACTTTAAAATTTCTAATAAAAAAGGGGCTCATTAATTAAAACTGAGATTAAGCTCTTTCTTGAAGAAATTATTTAAATATTTGAATATTGTACTGTTACCTTATATATCATAATCTTATCTCTAGATTTCTAAAATTTAAGCTATAATTATGCTATGTAAATTAGCTTGCTATTTGTTTGATTTTTCTCCTAACTTGTGGGCTTCTATACTTATATAAATTCTTCTAGTTGCAATAGAATGTAGCAAAAAATTTAGATTGCCTTTGGTATCACTGCAGATTTCTGTTTTTAAAAATCCAGAAACAGTTTTTAATTTTTTTTATTCTGTTTTCTAAAAATTATTTTCATTTTCGGTACTGTTCCTAAAAATTTTTGTTGAAGGGGCTGTTTTAGTTAACTTATTGCATATATGAACACATATAAATAAAAAATAGAACATTTTGTAGTAAAACTATAATATATTAAATTAAAAATATGTAATCTTTTATAAAATTCTAAGTTTTTTTAATAATTACATAATAAAAAGACTAAGCATTATAATTCTCCCATAGGGATTTTGCTATTCTATCTCGAGTATTGTTCATTTGACGAAGTTGACTTGGATTGATACTAATAGTTTCTTGTGTTCTGGTAGCTCCGACTTGACCATTTGGTTGTCCATCTCCAAGTATAATATCTTCATTTGCATATTATGAAAATAAAGTATCACTGTGTCCATGCATTCTAATAAAATTATGAATAACACAACAAGCAAGAGGTATATATTTTTGTCACTTAATTGGATAAGAAGGCATATATCTAAGGATAGGAAATCGTGCTTTAAGTACTCCAAAGCATCACTCAATGACATTGTGTAATGATGAATGTGTATGATTGAATAATTCTTTAGGACCTTGTGGATTTAAACCTTCTATATGCAAATGGTAATGTTCTCCATAATATGAACTAAGAAAACCAGACACATTAGTGTAATCAAAATCAAACAAGTAATATTTACCTTGTGGAGGTATTGGAAATTTATTTTCTGGGTTAGTAATAGTTTCCAAAAAAAAAAAAAAATTCTTAAGTCATTTACAGTACCTTCCCAACCAATCATAACAAATATGAATCTCATATTTAATGAGCACACACATATGATGTTTTGAGTAGTCTCAATCTTTTTGCCACGATATGAATCTATTCGACAACTAGAATGCAAGCTGAAATATGGGTACCATGTATAGCTCCTACACAATTCTGTGATAAAATTGAATAAATAATAACATAAAAAGTAGAAATTCTATTGATTCATAAATTTAAAGAAACAATTTTTAAAAAATTATTACCTTAAAGAATAGATAGTACCTCATATTGTTGCTCATCTCTGGAGGTGTGACATCAAATGATGAAAGAACAATTACATATTTGGCAAGTGAGCAAATAACATACAAAACTTTTCTAAAATGTCTAGAGATTGCATCTATTGAATGTTGAAATTGATCTCGACATATATTTGTCAATCATTTTGAGAAATAATTAATAAAAATATGGCTAATTATTCTTGTACTGATATAAATTTTGACCTTGTAATGTAGTTTTTCCTTTTAATTCATCACAAAAATTGATGAAAACTGGTGAATCCATATGAAATAATTCATAGCATGTCCTTAGATGATCATTTAGTACTTCAATTATCCACTCGTGAGTGATGCTTTGGATGTAATGGAGTCATGGCCTGTCAATGTAAACATTTTTTGAGGTTGAGGTTTATCTTTACTCATGGGATTGTATTATAATTAAAGTAAATTGTAAGTAAAATTTCAAACTCCTCATCAGAGTTAGAGTCATTAAAAATATCATCCAACTTTATGTCCATTAATCTGAATTAAAAGAAAAAAGAAAGATACTATTATTCGATACAATATTTGTTATAAGCAAATTTATTTAATAGAAGGAGAAAAACCATGTACAAGCAAGTGCTTAGAGAAATTCAAAGCTACAAGCAAATACAAACTAAAATAAAGAAATATATAATGTACACCGATAACAGTACAGATATTCCAATAAGAGACAAATATAAAAACAATACAAATCAATAACATTAAGACAACTGACATTAAGAAAAAAAAATAACCATATTAAATATTGAGCACCCAATCTTTCTTTCTTTTAGTTGGCATAGCCAAAAACATTATCCTCCACAATTGGTCATCATGAAGAAGCTTGGTTGCTTTTGCATAAGATGCTCCATCAATACCTTCAAAAGTATTAAGCACATTAAGACAATATAAAATAGATTCTTGAGTTTCAATTGATTGCCCTCCATAACTAGGACCACTTTTACCAATTGAAGTTGTTGATATTCCTGAACTGAATTTTTTTCTATTAATTCAAGTTTTTTTCTAGAGTTTTCTCCTAATGTTGTCAAAGCTTGAGCCATTGTTGTTTGAAATTGCTTTCTTGTTTTAGACGACTTGCTCCTAGATGCTTAATCTTTTTGTTCTTATGAGTAATTTCATCCTCATTAATAGAACTATTAGACCCTTCTTTATTAACCTCTCCATCATCACTAAAAGGACTTTTAGTAGAAAGATGAGCATGACATTAAATTGCGGCTGTATCACCATAAATTACACAACTTTTCACACTCTTTACAACCATATTTCTTAAATCTTGTTATCATCCTATTAACTTCATATAACTTTTTCATTACATCCTGACTTGCAATGACTTGACCAGTCATTGAATTATATCTAATTCCTGTTTCACTTATTAATTTCTTGAAATTCTTCCATCGAGTCCTAAGGCCATTAAAATTATTTTTTACTTGTACTTGAGCATAATCTCTGTCTTCTTTTTCATCTCATCTCTAATCCTATTCCATGCATTTTTTGTGGAAGTAGTTATTTTTCTATTTCCTTTTTTAACTTCCCCCTCCATTAAATCTATGAAATGCTTTTTAATTTTATCAGCCCAAACAGCCCCATCATTAGAGACTTCAACTACTTCATTTTCTCCAAAATCCAAATCTTGGCTTAAGTTATCAATCTATATCAGATTATACAAGTTAATCAAATATAAAAATTAATAAAATTTATGAACATGACTATTCTAGTATGAACCATATATTTATATCACATATTAGATTATATCTATTTTTTTCCATTTTCTATTGCGATTTCAATCTTATGGATCAAAATTATATTATCATATAGATTTTTTACATGATAATGATATGGATGTTTTATGAATTCTATTTTTTCATGGCAATTCATGTATGATTTAATTAGTAAAAAATGGTC
The DNA here is from genome assembly GCA_949677035.1 of Omphalea diandra. NCBI lineage: Eukaryota > Viridiplantae > Streptophyta > Magnoliopsida > Malpighiales > Euphorbiaceae > Omphalea > Omphalea diandra. The sequence goes on from CATIWR010388611.1 coordinate 5,205, forward strand.
AAACATAATTTATCAATTTCTAAATAGATAAACTGATGGTGTAAAAATTTGTCACGTGAGATTTGATCTTTGATAAACATCTAAATTAGTTCAAGAATATCCTCAGCATTAAACATAAAAATAAGAACTACATTTGTAATTTTTAAGTAATAATTTCTAGTAAAATAATTTGAAATCAATACAGCGTAATTTGCATTACAAATCAAACCTGTCCATAATACAAATTCCGTGGAAAATACCAAATGTTGCTTATTCATTTGATAGTGCCACATCTCATGTGGATTTTTAGCGAATTTGCTTATTGGATTCGAGTTGTATAGATGATGCAACCAACAGGGAAAGAAAGGTAGAAACAGCAAAACAAATTTGTTCAAAAGGTGGGTTTAGTTTGTCCAATTATAAGATCAATTACACCTAAAATGTGTCCTTGAAATTTGTTCAAAAGGTGGGTTTTATTTATCCAATTATAAGATCCATTAAATCTAAAACGTGTCCCAGGAAGGTAGAAATAACAAGAAAATTTGTTCAAAAGGTGGGTTTTGTTTATCCAAGTTGTATAAATATCTTCCTACAAACACATTCTAATAAAAATTTATTCATTCTTTTTTCAGAATAGTCTAAAATCAAAGGAGATCTAAGGCCATAAAATCAAATTCATCAAATAATCTCTACAACTATTTCCTAGTTTAGATCAAAGAAATAAAAAAAATTAAGAACAGATCAAAAGAACAATAAATCAAAATAGAAAATAATATAAGAATTTTTCTTGATTATCATGGAGAAAAAAGCAAAATTGACATACCTGGTACATGATTTTTTTTTTTTCACTTGATTATCACAGAAAAAGTGATTAATGGTTGTGATCTTCAAAATAAAAACCCTAGAGAGTGATTTGGATGGAAGGCAAAAAGCAAAGAGAAAAGCAGTAGAGAAAGAGAGGAAGTGAGAAAGAATACACGTGAAACCACTTTTAGTATATTCTTTTTTAGAGTTTTTTTCTTTGAAAAAATACTTTGCAAAAGACCACTATAAAAACCAGCAACGTTCTTTACCGCCGAACCCGTTTCACTTTTTTTTTTTTCCCCAGAAAAAACAAAAAATGGGAAACAAAAACATTACCCAACGGAGCCTTAGTATTCTTTCTTGTTCATATTTCATTTCTTATTTTCTTTATGGCATCAAAGCCAATATTGATCTTCAATCCTGAAACCCTCAATCATGAGTGGAGAAAATTCAAACATGGGGAGATTTGCAAGAACGCTTCTCTTAAGGAAATATTCCATGCATTCATGAGTTGAAGAGAGAAATTTGTCTTGCACAACAAAAGGACCAGACCATAGCAGCCTACTACACCAAACTAAAGGTCTTTGGGATGAGTTAGGAGCCTATTCCATTATCCATTCATATATATGTGGCGTTGGAGAAGAAGTCGTGGCAGAACGGGAGAAGGAAAAAGTTCATCAATTTCTTATGGGACTGAATGATTAATATGGAATCATTCTATCTTAAATATTGAACATAGAACCTTTTCCTTCCATCAATAAGGCTTACGATTTTGTTACCAAAGAAGAGAAGCAATAAGCCATTGCTTCAATTGATCACAGTCAATCAACAGAAGTAGCAGTCTTTGTTGTCAAACCATCTAGTAATCAGACGAGAATTTATTGGAGAGCAGCCAAAATGGAATCAACAAGGAGAGAAAAATAGGTCAAAATGTGCATACTGCAATAAACCTGGGCATACTGAAGAAAAGTTTTTTATGCGGGTTTGGATTTCCTCCAAGCTAAAAACTTCAAAAGAGAAGATAGAATCTGTTTAGTCTTAAGAATAATATGAGAAGACCATGTCCTTATTGCCCTCTACTAATGTAGCAAGTTTTGTGTAAGTTCACCCAATCTCATGATATTTTAGACTAGATCCTAGACAGTGGTGCTTCTGAACATCCTACATGTGATGCACCTTCTCTCTTTAATGTCAAAACTACTTCCTACTCTTTACCTATCAAATTCCCAAATGGGACAATTGTCCTTGTGCACTCTATTGGGGGAAAAAAAAGATTATATATGATTTTAAATCATGTTCTTCATATCCCTTCTTTCAAATGCAATCTTCTTTCAATGAGTAGATTGATAAAAGCTCTTCATTGTTTCGTCACTTTTTTTTCCATCATTTTGTATCTTGTAGGACCTCAAATCAAAGAAATTGATTGGAATGGGTGAATAACGTGATGGCTTATACTACTTTCATGGGCTTCAATTACCATTTGTTGTAGCTGCATCTCTTTCTTCCTCATTCACCTTATGGCGTGAACGATTAGGTCATCTTTCATTTGATCGATTAGCTTAATTCCTGAATTATTTAGTTCATCTTTCAAAAATTTAAACAAATGTTGAGATGTGTGTCATTGAGCTAAACAAATTCAAAATGTTTTTCGTTTAAGCAATAATAAATATGATTTCCCTTTTGATTTGGTTCATTGTAACATTTGGGGACCTTATAAAATGCCATCTCTTTCTGGTGCCCATTATTTTCTTACTATTGTAGATGATTGCATAAGATGCACGTGGGTTTATCTCCTTAAACACAAGTCAGAAGCAGAAAGACACTTCACCCAATTTCATGCTATGGTTAATACTCAATTTAGTCGTGGTATCAAACAAGTTATGAGTGATAATGGTCAAGAATTGACTGCAAAATTAACTATTGTTAGGTGTTTGTTGGTTGTTGCTGCTGATAAAAATTGGGAATTGCATCAATTAAACATGAATAATGCTTTTCTGCATAGTGACTTGTATAAAGAAGTCTATGTCTACTCTCCCAACCTATCTTTTACCAAATGATACTTTTGTTTGTAAGCTTCAGAAATCTTCGCATGGGCTGAAGCAGGCATCTTGTCAATGGTTCAAAACGTTCGCTTTGTCATTGAGGAAATTTGGTTTTGTACAATCTCACAATGATCATTCACTTTTTACTTTGATTGAAGATACTTATTTTATTGCTCTCCTTATCTATGTAGATGTCATAGTTATTACTGGGAATGATTCTACAGATTCAAAAGCCCAAGAATTATCTTGGTACGTGTTTCTCAATGAAGGATCTTAGTACTCTTTTAAGTTTTTTGTTGGTATAAAATTTTCTTGTTCTCCTCAAGGATATCTCTTTGCCAATGTAAATACACTCTTGATCTCTTGAAAGAAACAAGAATGTTCGGTAGTAAACCAACTTCTTTTCCTGTTCTGCAACAACATCGGCTATCTTTAGATTGTGGTCGACCATTAAAGGACCCCACCCAATATCGTTTCTAAATTGGGCATCTCATTATTTCTCAGCCTGATATTGCAGTCTAACTTCTCCGTCAATTCATGCAAAAACCTTGTCTTCCACAGCTTCATGCTACCTATCATGTTCTTCGTTATTTAAAGAGCTCTCCTGTTAAGATCTTTTTTTTTTCTTCTTTTGAATAGTGATTTTCAGATCAAAGCTTATTATGATGTCGATTGGGTAAGTTGTCTGATGACACGACGATCTATTATAGGTTATTATATTTTCCTTAGTGCTGCTCCCATCTCTTGGAAATCGAAGAAGCAACCCACAGCCTCACGCTCCTCTGTAGAATCAGAATAACAATCTATGGCCTCTACAACTAATAAGTTGATATGGTTACATGATCTACTTGCCAATCTTTCTCCTACTTTTTAGCCTTCTATACTTGTATAAATTCTTTCAGTTGCAATAGAATGTATAATGGAATTTAATATTCTTTTTTCTTCATGTTTCAGTTCCTTTTTTTATTTTTTCACTTTTCTTGTTTTGATAAATTATTTTCTATGTTTTTTCAAGCAAATTAAAATAATGGATTTATCTAACTATAAATGAACATTTATCAAAACTACTATCTAACTTTATAATAACTCTAAGATAATATTTGAGTGGACAAAATGCTTGTGATTAAGATTAATAAGTACATTACTCTAACAAAAATATTAATAATTACATGTTCATCATAATAAAAAATAATCTATGCATTAGATTTCAAAACCTTACAAGTACTTTGACTTTTAGTGATCAATTAAAAAGAAAAAGATAAAATGCTTGTTGCCTAGAATTTGACAACAAAGTTAATACCCATCAGCTGCAAGCTGTAATTTTTACCGGCTAATTTCCTAATTTCAATTTTTATTTTATAAATTTTAATTTTCTCATTTTTTTATTTACAAAAAAAAGACTGTCTAAAAGAACAAAATAAGTACAAAAATTCATATCCAAATAAAATGAATATATATATATATATTGACATTAATTAGTTGATAAAAAAAGATGATAAATAAAATTAAAATAAATAATTAAAATTAATTCAACTTGAAAAATAAAAGGTATAAAATATATAAATCAAAATCATTAAAATTTTAAAAGTTGTTATGCTATATAAGTCAAACAAATATTATGTCAATTATAGTAAAAAAATTGATAAATTGAATTCAGTTGTATCCAATGATCAAAATTAAATAGCCAATATGGTAATCAAATAATGATGGTGGAGATGATCAATATGGCAATGATGGTGGAGATAATATTTGTGGGTTAAGATTTTGAGAAGATACTAACGAAAATATTCAATTTTTTTTTTTCTTATTTGACTACTGGGTCAGTTAAAAACATCCTTTTTCAAAATAATTATAATCAGTTGGTGTAATTGAAATTAACGTTATTCTTTGGATATAATTGATATAATTAAACCACTTTCATGTAATTAAAAATCGTATAAAATTTGAGTTGTTTTAGTCGTTAACCCAAAAAAAAAAATCCTTCACAATCAGTCTCCTTGTTTTCCAATATTATATAAAATCCTTTATAAGTACCATATGCTATTAGTGAAATTTTATTAATTACTATATTTGCTCCCTCATAATATTTTTTAGAAAATTTTTTTGTCAAATTAAAATGTTCTTTTTAATTTTTAGGTTAATAAAAAAAACTCAAATGTCTATTTTTGATTTATTGAAAGATATTTTAATGCTTTACATATTGCTTGATTCAAATGAATTTTAAATTTATTTCATTTCATTAATATCATTTGTAAATGACTTATATTAGATAGTTAAAATTTACTTATGTTAACTTTTATAAAATAAAATGTTAAATCAAACAGTAATCTTATTAGAATTTATTAGTAAATTTTATCAAATTTGATAGGATATGACTTAAGTAAAACTAATTCTATATAGTTAGTTATACGGACTTCTAATTTTTCTTTATAAATTAAATTATTGAGTATGAATTTGACAAATTCATTAATTCTTAATTTATAAAAATTAAGAATTTATAAGTAAATTTCATTTAATTTTATGAAACTCATTTATACCAAATAACTATCATTTAAATACAAATATTTTAATTAAACATTTAATTATTGTTTTACGCAAATATATTTCCATCTTCTATAGTATTAAAAGCCAAAATATAACACTGCTACTCATGAAGTTTTGCTCTTTGATGGGACAAAATAGTTAAAATCAATAACTTAAAGTGTCATCATCCTTTAATAGAGACAACTTGATATTTTCCTTACCATAAATAGGAAAAAAAAATTCCATGAATATAATTTTTGTATTTACATAACTTTTTTTCAAGTACAAAGCAAACAAAAGTTTACTTTTGTGCCATACTATTGGAATATTTATCTGATTGAAACTTTAAAATCTCTAATTTAATTAGTTGGCAATCTGTGTACTATATTATTATAGTTTATTAAATTACTTCAAATATATTTATAAATATTAATAAAATTAAAATATTTATTTCAAAATATGTTATTAGATACATAATATGTATTTTCAAAATAGATAATATATGAAAATTATTTTTGATTTTATTTTTAAATTTTTATCTCTTTTAATAATTTTTTATAATTATTTTTAATTAAGTAGTTTAATATTATATATCATATAATTAACTTGACAAATAGCAAATTTTTATCTCAAAATTTTAAGACAAGATGAATGGTAAATTTTCCTCAAAACAAATAAAGAGAGATGAACAACAGAATGGAACAATCCAGGTTTATGCATCTAAATGAACTCCACAGCTTACAAGAATTAGAACGTCCAATCCAACCAAAAATAATAATTCAACTTATAAAATAAACGACAAAAGTAATTAAGCCAAAATATCATGTAAATTTCCATTGTATTGTATTGTAATATTTATTTAATTTGGAATAATCTTACCACTAATTTAAGATATATTTATATTTAAATTATTATTAAATTTTATTATAATTTAAATATAAAATTCAAATTATATTAAAATTTTGTATATTAATTAACTATAAGATAATTTTTTTCTTACTTGGAAAAGTAATTCTTTTTAAAAATAATAATCCATATTATATTAGTATTATTCTTTAATTTGAATTAATTTTTAATTATGTTAAAAAAATGATGTAACAGTTTTAAAAAAGTTAATAGAATAAAATAATTGCTTGACATGTAGTAAAAAAATAAATTATAGACTATATATATATATATATATATATATATATATATATTTGCAATCATTTTTTTTTTGTTGATTATTATTTGCATAACTTATAGGTCCCATTTGGCCATACAATGAGCCTGCGTAGTTGTAAGAAAATCATCTCTGATATGTCCATTTTGCTTTCTGGGAAGAAAAAGAATGAAGCTGTTGCTGCAAGAGATGCTGAGAAGCACAAGAAAAAGAAAATCAAACAACCAAGTAATGACCACTTGCATGCATTAAACTTGTTGGAGAAAGCAAGGAAAGATAAACTTGTATGCAATAGTGTTCAAAAGTCTCTTCTGGCCGTTGTTATCAGTGTGTAGAGTGCGACGAATTCGTCCTTCACAAATCTTGTGCAAAGTTTGCACCAAATATGTAGCATAAAAATTTATTCAGGATCTAGTACATTAATTTAGAATACCATTTAAAGTTAAGCGGAAATAAGTTGCGTATTGTTTGCGCAGTAGTTTCGAAATTATTCTGCGCTATAATTACGACCACTGAAAATTAAACACTGAAATAATAGATCTGAAGGGTTGAAAACGAAAGTTAAGTCTTCTTCTCCTTGACCTTCTCACAAGATGGCTACAATGGATGTAGCAAGTAGAGTTAGGGTTATGAAGGCAGAAGAGAAGACTTAGCCTATTTATAATAGATTTTAACAAGCCCACCCATCATAGGTTCATATTAAAATAGGCCGACACTGACCGTTTTCCATATTGGTCTGCTAAATGTGTCATAAGCTCATAACTTATTTTATCATAATTTAATTGGGTTTATCATTAATCAATAAATTATATTATTCAGTCTATTTGATAAATCTCAAAACAAACCAATAATTAATATTAGCCTACACAAAAATTTTTACATTCTCCCACTTGGACAATATTAATTATGACGTTTTCATGTTTTATTAAAGAAAATATTTTTGAAAACGACTCTTGAATTGAATACTTTAAACTCAAATGTGGCCACAAAATTTTAGAAAACATATAATTTGTTGATAAAATGACATTTTAAACATAATCTTGTTCACATTAAATCATCAATATCAGATCATGACAGTAATTATGTCTCTTATTGACATAGTTTCAATCCATAGTCACAAATATTGACAACTTAACTGACCTGGATTCTGATATGACAGTGTAGCAAGAAAATAACACTCACATGTGATCAATACATTATTTTCTTTGTCAGTCCTCCAAATATTTCTCTTTTACACATGCTCAAAAGAGCAAAAGAAATTCACAAGCCTTCACAATAAGGCTTTTATTTTCATTTTGGAAATACACACAACATATGCCTTAACCTTCATTTCTAGAAACACAATTGGAAACTTATATAGCTTAAGATAATCACATTAATTTTAAGCATATCAACAACTCATAACATGCTATATATAGAATGTGCACATATACATAACAAACAACCACAAAAGCACTAAACTCATATAAATAAATATATATGAATAAGCATTGTAGCAAAATTATTTAACTTAGAGATTCAATTACAAGCACAAAACTCCTACTAACCAAACACATCAAAAAACTCCACAACACCCATATCACAAATATGTTTCTTGAAAATTATGGGTCTAAGTCTTTTGGTTAGAGGATAAGCCAACATCAAATTAGTACTAACGTACCAAATCTCAATGTCTCATTTCTTTTCTAAGTCTCTGACTGCAAAATATTTAATCTTCATATGCTTAGAACCACTCGAACTCTTATTGTTCTTAGAGAAAAACACAACAACATTATTATCACAATAGATTCAAAGTGGTCTAATAATAGAATTAACCACAAGTAAACTAGAAATAAAATTCTTCAACCATATAGCTTGTGTACTAGCACTATAACAAACAACAAACTCAACTGGCATAGTAGAAGAAGTTGTAAGTGTTTGTTTAACACTTTTCCATGAAACAACACCATCAGCAAGCATAAAAATATAATCTGAAGTGGACTTCATATCACCTTGATAGCTTGCAAAATCAGAGTTTGAATACCCCACTACTTCAAGATCATCCACATGCCTATAAACCAACATATAATCCTTTGTCTTTTGCAAGTATCTCATTACTTTCTTAGCAGCTACTCAATGATCCCACTCAGGATTAGAACGATATCGACCAAGAACACCAACAATATATGCAATATCTGGTCTTGTACACACCTGGACGTACATCAAGTTATCAATTATACTTGCATAAGGAATATTAATCATGGTTTATTTCTCTATATCACTTTGAGGGTGCTGCTCCTTACTGAATTTGTCCTTTTTCACCACAGGAGTATCACCACTTTTGCAAAATTGCATATTAAATCTACTGAGCACACAATCAATATAAGCCATTTGAGAAAGATCCAATAAATGATTAGACCAATCATGACGAATCTCAATACCCAAGACAAAAAATGCCTCTCGAAGATCTTTCATATCAAAAGTCCTAAAGAGTAACTATTTAGTTTCATAAACCATCCCCATGTCATTTCTAACTAACAAAATATCATCAACATAGAGAACAAGAAATATAAATTTACTCACTGATCTTATGATAAATGTATTGATCTATCTTGTTATCTATAAAATCAAATGAAATGACCACCTCATCAAACTTGAGATGACGAGAAGCTTGTTTAAAACCATAAATAGATTTCTTCAGCTTGCAAACTAAGTGTTCTTTACCACTTTCTTTAAAACCCTCATATTGCACCATGTAAACTTCCTAACCCAAATCACCATTTAAGAATGTCATGTTGGCATCCATTTGATGCAATTCTAAATCAAAATGAGCAACCAAGGCCATAATTATCCTAAAGGAATCTTTAAAGAAAATAAGGGAAAAGTCTCATTATATTTGCCATAATATTCACCCCTACGATCAGACCTCACAATTTTAATGACTTTTCCTAATTGTTTCTTGACCTCAGTGTTGAACCTTAGCACCAAGAAGGGGGGTTGAATTGGTGTGTAAAAATTAAAGATAGAAGAGTAGAGGAGAAATTAAGACACATGAATTATAGTGGTTCGGGTATAATCGACCCTACGTCCACTCCCCAATTCTCAGCAATTAGGTATTCCACTAACTATCAATGGTGTTTTCAAGCTCACACCAAACTTTTACACTTGTGTTTTCTAAGGCTCACATAACAACCTTTACACTTATGTTTTAGATGCTCACACAACAACCTTTACACTTGTGTTTTTTAGGTTCACACAATAACCTCTCTAGAGTGTTTTAATAGGCTAACACTACAACCTTTACAAATGGTGTTTATGCTCACACCAAATAATCAATTAAAGAAGAGAAAATATTGAGTAGTAAAATTGCAAGAGTTTGGTTATAAAGTTATTAATTCTCTTGCATTTACATCCATTTGGTGAGGTTTTTATAGCCTCTACCCACCAAAGAGACGTTGCAATAAAACTAGTACAAGATCTTCAAAGTGTGCTAGACAGATTTTACATTAAATGCTTGGCAGTCTTTATTTGCGGTCGTTACTAATCATTCGCGGTTACGAAATCCAAATTCCTTAAGGAAAACTCTGTTTATGTCTATCGGCTAGTCCACGTGGCAACTTCTGATTGGTTTATCAGGAAAATGTAGTCATTGCCTTTCACCTGCTTTTAGAAGTCGCGGTCATGAGATTTCTTGCACAGGCCACGACAGAAGGATGCGAATTCATCTACCAAAGATGGTCATCTTCTTCCTCATGATTCGCGATCACTACCAACAACATGCCTCTACAAAATTTGACTTCCAACGGTCTATTGGGACATTTGTCATGTTGTGGTTGTGAACTTGCTTCCCTCTTGAGTTACTTCAAAATTTTTGATCACGATTAGGGTGTGACAGACACCGCGAATTCGTCTGCCAATTTTGGAATCCATCATTTAGATGAATCGCGATCGAGAATGGCTCTATGATTTCACTTGCCTGACTTCTTACAAGTCTTCTAATGGATTGCAGTCGCAAATCCATGGTAGCAGTCGCAATTTAGAAGACACTTTACATACTTTAAAGATTTTGAGCTACATCCAACTTCCAAGTTAGATAAAAACTAAAGGCTGCAAAACAACATTAAGTTGAAATATTAGATATGATCAATCTCCTTTGTCAATATCAAAAGAGGTCCAAGACCTGGGGTTAACCACCCTAGTCCAACAGCCTATAAAGAGAGAGCAAGTTTTGATGGTTATTAAGGGGGCTTTGCTTAGTATTGGCACTAGAACTGGGGGAATGTTAGTTAGGAACTTTGAGGACCTTCAAGAAGCAGGTCTATAGGCTGAAGAGTTGAAATTTGAGTTGAGCAAATAATATGAGGGGAGAAGAAGTGCACCATCTTAGTCTTAGGTTGAAAGGAATGAGATGGCTGATGTCAATGCAGTAAGAACGCAAAGACAATTCATTGATTTGGGGATGCCTTCATCCAAGGCATTTGAGAGGTAGAAGAAGAGAGTATGAAAATCTTTAGTGCCAAGGCCACCTCCTAATCAATTACCTAACGGGTATGACACCAATGCATGTTGTGCTTTTCGTAAAGAAGCAGCTTATAACACCGATGACTATTACAAATTAAGGGATGAGATTTAAGATCTCATCAATAGTAAAATAATTATTTTTCTAAATTCTAGAAGGCCTAGCATCCATGGGAATCCTATTCTAAACTATCATAATGTTTCTCCCTCAAATCAGTGGACATTTATGATAAATTCTATAATTCTTAAAGAAATTGTTATTATTACTATCGAAGAGGTCTCAAAGGAGGTTGTGGTTGTTTGAACCATTAATCCCTAAGAAAGCTCATATGAAAAGATAGAAGAGGTGCAAAGAAAGAAAATGATTCATCTATGAGAGAAGAGTAATGAAGAGAAGGAGATGAAATAAGTAAGTCATGTAACTTGCAATGGAAAATACTATCTTGACAAGGAAGCTCCTAAGGAACCAAGGGTTGAGAAAAAGATGGATGAGCACATTGTGAAGGGGAAAGAGAATGACAATCCTATTGTGAAATAGTTGAAGAAGATGCCAACCCATATCAGTGTATGGGAATTGCTTATTACCTCCCAAAAGTATAAGAAGTATATATTTAAGGCTTTGTCGAGTTTGATTATCTTAAAGGAAATTACTCTAAAGGATGTCATCGCATTAGTAACTCATAAGGGTAAAATCACTTTCTCAGATGAGAATCTACCGTCAAAAGGAAGGGATCATAATCTAGCCTCATTCATTTAAGTTGAGGTGAAAGGTAGGCATATACCATGTGTGATGGTAGATGATGGGTTCTGGATTAACATTTGTCCCTCAAAGTTGTTGTACAATTTTGGAATGTCTCAGAAAGATTTGGAGGCTTCTGACAGTTGTCATTTGAGCTTATGATAATAGTAGGAGGTCAACTTCAAGTGTGTTCAAGACCCTAATAAAGACGGGTATAGTGGAGATAGTGGTGGAATTTACAGTCTTGAATATTCTAATCACCTTCTCACTATTATTAGGAAGACCATGGTCTCACCCATTGGGTAGTGTTCCTTTTACTATTCATAAGAAAGTCAAGATTCCTTACAAAGGAAAGATTGTACGCATATGTATAGAGGTTAGGGAAATTGCCTCAGCTTGAAGTGTGTTTATTCCATATCTATATAAAGATTGTCAAGTCACTAGAGTCACTGAAAAGTGGGTTAATCCTAAAGTTATGGGAATTATGAAGAATATGAACTTTCTACCGGGATAGGGGTTAGGGAAGAATTCTACTAGCATATCAGAGTTTCTAGAGATTCTTACTCAGACTACAAGGAAAGGACTAGGATATCATGGTAAAGAGCTGAAGCTAGAAGTAAGGGATTTACAAGGACAACGATTAGATTTCTTTATGAAAGAAAGAGAAGCCATTAAGAAGGTTGGCCAATATGTTATTGAGAATGAGAAGTCACTTGGCAAGGATATAGATGAACTCAATAAGGCTTTTTTCCAGCTAGATATTAGCGAATTGGGATATCAAAATTATCAAGACTCGTCAAAGGAGAATGATACCAAGAAAAAGAGAAAGAAGAAAGGAGATTGCAGTGATAGAGGATGATCAAGAATCAGGTCAGTCTATGGTTTTATACGGTCCTTAGTCTATATGGCCATGGATGACAAAAAGAAGATCACTGATAAATAGATGGAACAGTATATGTCAGATAAGGATTTTTAGGCCATTAGGAAGATCATGTGAAGAAGAGATCTCAGTTGATAAACCAAAATGCACACCTCATGGATTTAGAATAGGAGTATACTAGGCCATGCAAATTTACTGAGGTTATTTAAACAGGGATTAAAATGGAGGATACAGAAAGCATGAATGTGAACTCCATTAAAGGTAAGCGGTAAGGCGATACAGGTCCAGGTGGGCAAGACTAAGCCTACATGGCAGATGGTACAACACTTAAGGTAGATTTTTTAAAAATTGAACTAAGGGATGATTAGATGGAATAGAGGTTTGAGGGAGTTATCAACAATGTTACTAGTATAAAGGATAAGAAAGAGGCAAATTTTGTGCAAAACATCAATATTAGTGTTTTGACTAATGAGGTAAAGGGTGAAGAAGAAGAAAAGGCTCAGGAAGATGAAACTATTGTCAACAAATTATTTGAAGTTGACTATATTATTATTGCTATTGTTTTTATTTCCAGCCTCTTTAGGATGATGATTTATTCCTTTTAAAGATTAAGGCAATGAATAATGAGTTTGCTTACTTGTACAACATGTTTCTTAATAGTAATGAGCATAGAATGCATCATTTCATGAGCATATTTAACATTAATTCTATGCATACCACTGCATGAAATCTTGGCACACAAGAAAATCCAAAAATCTTGCTTATTGCTAGTGATGTCATGCTAGAGGAGTGAAGAAAGTTTTAATAAATATTTAAGAAATATCAAAAGGTTTTTCCTTGAAAGTACAAAGATATATAAGGGGTTGACAAACAAATTGCAGAACACAAAATTTCAACCTACCCATATAAAAAATTAGTAAAACAAAAGCTTCAGAGGATAAGACCTGAATGGGCTCAATTGGTGAAGGAAAAAGTAGTAAAACAATTGAATGCCAAATTCTTAGAGATATTAGATTACCTAGAATGGTT
>CATIWR010388741.1:0-16307 GCA_949677035.1 Omphalea diandra
TCTAATATTTTTTAAAAAATTATATCACAAGAAAGATTAAGTAATTTAGCTATATTATCAATTAAAAATAATTTACTTTCTAAAATTAAAAAAGTAAAATTTGAATAATCATTTAAGTTTTTACTTGAATTATTAAAGTACTACAAATAATATAAATAAATAAATAAATAAATATATATATATATATATATATATATATGCACAAAAATTCTTGATTTTTGGACTAAAATCACATGGCATGTCTTTTTTTTTTTTTTTTTAAACTGGTCCGATTAGGAGGCACACTCCAACTAAACCTTTGAACAAGTTTGGTAAATAGCATCACAGTTATTGAAGTCCCCAGAGTTACTATTAGGTTTGATTAGACCTGAATCAATTAAGTTTGATTAGGTAATATTATAAATATGACATATTCAAAGGATAAATTAATAAAATTACCTAATATTATTTAAACTCAATTAGACTTTCAAATCACTTAAGTCGAATATTCTTATACTCATATTCAACTCACTCAATTACTTGAGTAGTTTGAGTTCGAACTTAATCTGATTAATTTATAATGGATTTTGAATATTTCTTGAGTCGATCTCGAGAAGTTTGTGAGTTGTTTTAGTTTATTTACACCTCTAGCTACAACGTATACATCCACGCTTTCCTATGCTAAAAGAAATGAATCCCAAATTAGATTTAGTGAGCATTACTTAATAAGTTCCATCATCCTTAATGTCGCGCTTTGATTTGAATTTTTATGTTTGGATTGGATTGGATTTGATTCGCTCTGATTTTAATGGATTTAAATCTTTCATCATGTTCATATATAAAAATACTCTTAAAATAATGTATTATATCGAGTCATTTGTTATTCATTTTTTTAAAATATTTTTATTAAAATATCAATTTAGATTCTTTATTATTTATGCGATATTTTCTCATAATTTTTTAAAAATAATTATTTTAATTAGATAAATTTACATAAACAAAATTTGATTAAAAATTTTTATGTTCATTTAAACACTTAGTAAATTAAATATAATTTATTTTATAAGCAAATAACTATAAATATAAAAAACGATTGAATTAAGTTCAAATATAATTGAAAATAAATAAAATATTTTTAATTTTTAAATAAATTTTAAATATTTTAAATAATTTAAATCTATTTTGCATACATAAAGAATTTTAGATCTGACCCCTAAAAAGAATATTTAAGGTCTGGTTAAGTAATTTATTTTTCACTTTTCTTTAAAATATATTTTAAAATATCCATTTAGATTATTTATTGCTTATGTGCTATTTTTTATAATTTATTTGGAAAATAATTTTTTAAAAAATAATTTTTTATTTAAATAATTAATAAATTAAATATAGTTTATTTTTAAGCAATTGACTTATATTATGATTCTTTCTTTCATTCACAAAACAATTTTTTCTCTCTGAAATTATCATGATCAAGAATGAGCTACACCACACATATATTATGGATAAAACTATGGCACTGAATAGTAATAATTCAGTATTCATACTAAATTATAACTATTATAAATTATATTGTAACCCAAAATCTACAAAACATAACTCAAAATTAGATTTTTATAACAAATACTGTTTTATTAATTTGAATTGTAACTATTATTAGTTATATCATAACTCAAAATTAAATTTTTGTAATAAATACTATTTAATTAATTTGAAATATCATTAAATGTAATTTAGTACATATAAAATATAACTATTGATATTTAATATATAACTTAACACATTATTTTTGTATTAAATCATACTTATAATATTTTTTAGTATATTTTATGTCATTTAATATAGTAACCGTAACCCAAAATATATAAGATGTAATTCATAACTCGATTTTGTAATAAATACTATTTGATTAATTTGAAATATTATTAAATGTAGCTTTATTTGTATATAAGATGTAACCATTAGCATTTTGAAATATAACTTAATATATAATTTTTTATTAAATTATTTTTATAATTTTCATAATTAAAATCATAATATATTATACATCATCTAATATTTATGTTTTATATTAAGTAACTATTTTTTATGGAAAAATCTTTAAAGTTTTTTTTGTGAAGTGAAGTTAATGTTTTGTTAAGTTATAGATAATTTACATTAAAAAAATATTTTATGAAAAAATGATAAAATTATCTTTTTTGTAATATAAAATAATTTTTTGATTAAATAAATATTAATTATATTAGATTCATTTATTTTATAAAATAAATAAATTTTTCCTGTTAAATTACTAAACTATTATGTTAAGTAATTTGCAAAAAAAAAAATAAACTTATTTTTTTTTACAAAATAAAATGATTTTTTTCATTAAGTTATTATACACATTTTATATTAACTATTTATGAAAAATCCACTAATTTTTTTTGAAGTAAATTCTCCTTTAAGTTATAAATAATTTAGGTTAAGTAACTAATTTATAAAAAAAATGATAAAATTATCATTTTGTTGTAATCAAGAAATGATGACTCCTCGTAAGTTACCATCTCGGTTTGCTGATAATTTCAACAAATCTCAAAGGCTCTCTGCTAATATAGAAAAACAAACTACACTGGATAGCCTTGATTTATTGACTAGCAAATTATGATAAGGCAATCTCATTCACCTGCCACAGAATAGCCCCCTCCATTGTAACCAGTATCTGTTTGCTAGCATTATCTCTGGTTCATCTTTATAGTTAGTTGACTGGTTGAATTATAACAATATTGAGACAAACTGGAGTGGTGATAATTTCTCGTCTTGCCTTAATAATTAATTGTCCTTCTCAAGCACCTGCGGGACCAGGTTGAGGTGATAGGGGAAGTTGCTTAGAGGATTTATTTGTCAGTTCAGGAGAAAAAACAAAAAATTAGCTAAGAAAGGTCTCAGAGGTAAGTATCTGGAAGGATGGCAAGGAACACTATAAAGTGTAAACTACCTCCATTATGAGATTCAATGTTTTTATCTAATAGTTCACTTTTGATTAAAAATTAAAAAAAATCAAAATCAAATAAAATTGAAAAATTAATTAAAATCTACTTAGCCTAAAACTGTATTATTTTGAAAAAAATTTAAAATTTCTAAAAATTATATTATTTTACTTAAATTTGAATATTAAAAATAGTTTAAATTACACTATCATTTTATCATATTATATTAATTAAAATTTTTAAATATTCTATATTTTTTATAAAAGCTAAAAAATTAGCTTGTTAAATCAAAATAGTTAAATCAATCAAAACAATCTATTCGAAAACTAATAAATTAACTGATTTAATTGTCACTCTAATTGTAAAAATATTGATGAGACTGCTGGTGGATTAGTTATATTATAGTACAAAAGTGTTCGTTCGAAATTTTAACACACTTTATTTCATCATGACATGAGAATGCTACAGGCTTACAAAACGAAAAATCTCTAAAAATGCTTCTAACTGGAACAAATATTATTAACATTAGAAGTGTGTTAGAGATTAATGAATTTTATAATTTTTTTGGAATTTTATAGTTTTATAATTTTGTTGGAATTCATTTTCAAATCTATATTTTATGTGTTTGATATAAAAAATAATATTCAAAATTTTATTTTATTAAATTTTTAGAATTAGTTATAATTAAATAAAATTTAATCAAAATTTCATAGAATTTTTTAATGAATTTAAAGTTATAAATTTTTTATTATGAGAAAAACCCTCTTACATGGTGTTTTTCTACTCTCATTCATTTTTCTCTCTCTTCTCTCTCTTCTTTTTTTTTTTTCTTTTTCTCTCTACTTTCTCTTCTCTCTTTTTATTTTTTATATTTATAAAATTTAAAAAATAATATAAGAATAATTTTATTGACTTCTACACTTAAACCAATTCAAAATTTATTTCATCTAAAATGAAATTTCTTATTTATAGTCTACCAAATATAAAAATTCATTTGTAAGTGAATTTTATAAGAAATTTATTTACAAATGAAATAAATTTTAAATTAGAATTGAACCAAACGTTGTATAAATTAAACCTTATTTAACAAACAAAATTCTGGAAATTTAAGAAACAAGAAACAAATTACCAAGTACTAAGTATAAATACAATAAGAGCTATGATGAGCAAAATTCAGTTTGCATGAAAAAACTGACCGAATCAAAGTTTGGGTTTTTTTAATTTGATTTTTATATAGATTTGGTTTGATTCATTTCTTTTGAAAAAATTTTAATAAATTTAGTTTGATTAAATTTTTTATAAAAAAAA
Source organism: Omphalea diandra (assembly GCA_949677035.1). Taxonomy (NCBI): domain Eukaryota; kingdom Viridiplantae; phylum Streptophyta; class Magnoliopsida; order Malpighiales; family Euphorbiaceae; genus Omphalea; species Omphalea diandra. The sequence goes on from CATIWR010388741.1 coordinate 4,251, forward strand.
AATTCTATTTAACCAAATTAAATTAAATTTAAATAAAACTAAAATAATTTAAGTTTATATTAAATTAAATCAAAATGGTTCAAACTACTTAACTTCATTATTTATATTAAAAAACATAAAAACTATTTAAAAACTTATTATTTTGTACTATAAAATTATTATTAAATTTAAAATATTTAAAAATTAATTTTTAAAAATTCAATTTAAATCAAATCAAAACTATAACTGAATCAAACCAAATTAGTTTGGTTCAATCAAACCAAATTAGTTTGGTTCAATTCAACTCTTACACTTAGTTTAATTCGATTCAATTTAATTTTTTTAAGTTTATTTTTTTTATTTGGTTTGATTTGAATTGATTACATGCTCCCTTTGATTCAAAATTGAATACACCAAGCTGAGTCTTGAATTGGATATGCTTTTGACAAGGCAGTGACTTTGTGAAAATATCTACCAATTGTTGCTGAGCATTGCAAAACTTTAAAGCTATCAAGCCATTTGCAACTCTCTTATGAAATGAAAATGAATCTTGATCTGCTTTGTTCATAGAAAGCCAGTTTTTTTTTTTTTTTTAATTTTTGGGCCATTGTAATGGTTGATTTGTTGTTAAAAAAAATTTTTGTTTCTTCCTTTTGGTCTTGATTCATATAAGCAAGCAATCTTCTTAGCCATATTGTTTGACAAGCTGAAGAAACAGCTGCAATATATTCCATCTTTAAAGAAGAAGAAAGTGTGATGGCTCTTGACCCAAGTTTGAAAATATCCCCTGAGGTATTTCTTTTATCCAATAACGTAGTGAAGCCAATTAATCTAAAATTAGAAACTTGAAAAATACCATATTCCATAAATCTATTGTTCTAATGAATCATAAATCTATTGTTCCAAAATGTTCTTTAATAGTGTTGTTTCTATTGTTCCAGCAATGAATCATGAATCATAAATCTATTGCTCCTATAGGACTATACATGAACCTACAAACAACATCATTAAAGAGTGCAATATTTGGCCGAGTATGAGTCAAATATATCAAACTTCCAACCAAACTTTTGAAGTTTCTTGCATGCAATTGGTCAGTACCATCTTCAAGCTATGATTTTGCGTTTATATTCATGTGTAGCTGCAACCTGTCAATTGAGCATGTTAAATCTCTTGAGAAAGTCCGTTGCATATTCCTTTTGCGAAATAAATTCTCCATCCATTGCTTCACCTCAAGCCCGAGAAAATAATGCAGCAATCCTAAATGTGACATTTCACACCTTTTTATCATACTAGATTTAAATTCAGCAACAAGAGAGTGGGATGAAATTATATAGATTAATTATCAACATAGATGAGACTATGAGAAAATAATTATTACCTTACTTTTTCTTGTAAAGTGTGGATGATAACTATATTGAAAGTGGTGGCGATGGAATAGTAAAAAATAAGGGCTAAGAGTAGTGAAAGTAATGAATCATGGTTTATGTAATATTTTTGTGTGTCATGATGGTTACATGAATTACAACAATTATGATTACATAATATAATTGATAATATATTACAATAATTTTTTCTTTAGCCAAACAAATTATTGATCATATAATATTAATTATAACTATATTATAACTTTGATTGAGGCCTGTCAAACATAAACTTACTCTACGTTTAGTAAGATGTAATCAATTGTAATGAAATATAATCAAATATAAATTCAATTGAATTATTAGACTAAAATTGACTATATTATAACTTTGATTGAGGCCTGTCAAACATAAACTTATTCTACGTTTAGTAAGATGTAATCAATTGTAATGATATATAATCAAATATAAATTCAATTGAATTATTAGACTAAAATTGACTATATTATAACTTTGATTGAGGCCTGTCAAACATAAACTTACTCTACGTTTAGTAAGATGTAATCAATTGTAATAAAATATAATCAAATATAAATTTAATTTAATTATTAGACTAAAATTACTTTTAATTACATCATATCAAACATATGGATAGTGTTTAGTATGTTGTATAGCACCTTTTTGTTGCTCACAAAAAGCAAAATTTTGCATTATACTCAATTAATATATAAATAATAATTCAAATAATTACTCATAATTGTTAATAAATATTATTTTTTATTTTTTAGGTCTAATAGTAAATTTTTCCAAAACAAAAGTCAATAAGGCCAATTATATTGGTGGATGAAGGAAATTGAATTTGAAACTCCATTTCTCGTGCAATTCATTTCACCATCAGCTATATCTGCACGTGCTTAATCAGACTTAATCATGCTTTGTTTCGATCTTATTTCATCAAGCACAATTATTAATTTTATTTTGGTAAATCTTACTGAGCGTAGTAGCAGCATGAGCTTTGTAAGCAAAGCATTTAAGTGGCCGATAGTTATAGAACCATCAAAGGAGTTAACTTAGGGGAAGGGACTCGAGTTCAACTATTTCCCAAGCGTCGTTAAGTTTATTTCTCATATATTTATTCTAGAGATCTGAGAAATTTCTTAATAGACCATCATTCTAGCTCAATCCTCTTTATTAACGCTACTGCAGATATTTCTATGGAGTTATCTACAATGTTTTTAAAATCAAACCAATCAGTGAATCGGTTAGCTGATTAATTTTTTAATTCGATAGGTCTGATCAATTTTATTCAATTAATTTACGAATAATAAAATTTAAAAAATATTACTAAAATGATTTTAAAAAATATCAATATATTTATAATAATTAAAAATAAAAATATTTAAAACTAATTCAAATCAAATCGAATCAATCACTAATCCGATTTTCAGTTTTATCAATCCATCCAGCCGATCTAATATGGTATTCAAAGCATTGGTTATCTAATAACTATACATCCAGGGATTCATGTCTGAAAATTTTCTAAATAGACAATTATTCTATCTCAATCCTCTGTATTAACTCTAATTCACTAATATTGTGGAGATTTAAGTAGAGTCATCTAATAACTGTACATTCAAGGGAGTTGACTAGATCCCAGTCTTTGTTTTTGTTTTTGTTTTTATTTTTTTGTGCACATAACACATGCAACCAGGTCAAGAACATGACACGTCACTCCAAAAAACTGAGTAGACCCTGGTTAACGGAGGATACCCTTAGATTAGAGCATACTTCCATACGGGACCCCCCACCTTCCTCTTGGTGGGTACATCAATGTAGTACAAAATTATTTTGGTATTCTTAATAACTAAAATTATAAATGTAATTGAAATTATTTATTTTTAAAATGCTAATTAACAGCTTAGTTAGAAAATTAATAGCTAACTTTAATTTGAGATCAAATACTAGGAAATTATGAAGTAAAATTAAATATATTTTGAGAAACTGCAAGGTTACATTCGATTCATCATTTGATTATGTTTAATGTAATTTCAAATTTAAATTAAATTATAATTATTTCATAAAAAATATGAAAGAAACATTTAATACTATTGAGTTGCTGATAATGTAATTCAATTTAAAAACAAAACGTTTCACAAGTCAATGCAATGAAAAGGCAAAGATCATGTTGATGGATAAATAAAAAATAATAATTTCGAGAAAACATTCAATTATCAAACTGCTAGTGTAATGGTATCTAGTAGCAGATGGTGATAGAATGAAAATGTCAAATAATAAAATGAAAAAAAAAAAAAAAAAAAGAGGTCCTTAGATCTCAAGTTTTTTTTAACCCCGATGGATTGAGAAAGGCAACGTACCATTATACAATAACGGCTGAATGGGAAGATATGTTAGAATTTGAATCCTTACCTCCTATTTTATGAGACAGAGACTTAATCACTGAATTACTCACTTGATAGTATATTATGGTGAACTTTGAAATGATATTTATCGCAAGAAGTTTAAAAAAGGAAAAATTTTTCATCATAATTCAGCACTCGTAGAATCATCAACAGGATGCCAGTATCTGTTGTTGAACCACATAGTATCAGCTTCCACAGCATATCCATCCTGATTACGGTGCCAACTGTAGTAAGCATGGGTTCGGTTTTTAATGTCGAAAATGGCATGGCCGAAACTGGCCTCCCGATATGCTGAATATGCTGGCTGGGGCTCTGTCATGCTGCATTGCAAAAGAATACATTGTATTCAACTATGCTAACTAATAGGATGTACAGATCAAGAGAACTAGTATTAGTCAGCAATCTTACTTGGTTGCCAAGCCTTCAAGATTTCCTCCATCACCGATTGTAATGTATACTGGGGCAGATTGATCTCCAGTTGGGGTGCACTTTCCATTTACAATGTTGTATGCGATGTTGGATATGCGTTCCTGAGAAGGCATGAAATTAGAATGTTGATCATAGATAAAAGATGTCTGGATGCTCACTTTGATAGGAAATCTCAAGTTCAGAATCTCATAGTTCATCCTGATTGAAAACAATTTAGATTTTTTTTTTCTTTTGGGTAGTGATTCAACAGCTCAAAGAATCTGATGTTCGATCATGTCTTTAGATGAAACTTCTTGAAACTACACTAATCATTGCTACAGCAGGGAATTTCAGAAAATCAAAATAGAAAAACTGTATGTAGGAAATTAGAGAACCCTTCAATAAAAACAAGTGCCCATAAAGGGAAAGGTACACTTACAGATCGTTCATAGGCATGAACATGCCCAGCAAAAACAACATCGACTTTGAACTGAACAAACCATGGTTCATACATTACTCTCATGGGCTCTCCTTCCATATAATGATAGTTGTAGCTATTGTACCATGGGGAATGCATAAGAACAATCAACCAAGGTGTCTCAGTCCTGTTAACTTTTGGCAGCTCTGCTTCAAGCCATTTATACTGAGGAGTATATTTACCTATAACATCACAGATAAACAGAATTGAATGAGTAAACACTCGTACATAAACAAACTAGCATCTTTATTAGATTCTGTTACTGCTAATAGAAAAATCTAAATAGTTGACTTGACTCATATTCAGTTTTGCAAAACCAGAAATCCCCAAATTTGATTTAGTTCATATAAAATAAAATGATAAACGACCTTCTCAAAGCAATAGAATTACAGCTACCTTATAGCTTACGTGGGCCATATACGTGCACTAGACATTTATGTAAACATAAAAATCTGGCTTAAACTTGATGTTATAACTGCAGCATATTATTCGTGCAAGAAGTTCATATTCTTACCATATGCTGAATACGAAGACAAGACAATTATATATGCTGAAGCTCTCCTGATTGAGTACCAAAAGGAAGCAGTACTGCCTGATGCTTTATATGGGACGTGATAGCGGTGACTATAAGGCTTAAAAGGTTTAGTTTCACCCTGCAACAACAATAAATTCTTTTAATACGAATCACTTCTCTTAACTTGCACTTATTTGGCTGGACTAAAATCACACGGCATAACATCAAACTTTCAGTGTCACATCGTCATATGCTATCATCAGGCTAAAATTGGAGTTTTTTATTCAGCCAATATCAGAAGTAATCACTGGGCTACAATAAGCAACATGAGTGAAGTTACAGGACAACATTTAGACACTGAAATACAGATACTTGCTAAACAAGATGAAATAGCACAAGGCCTATATATTAAAAAAATTTCAGAGCACACAAATTCATGAATGAAGGAGGCTATATATTATCCAAAGAGTATAGCATGAAGCATTTCCACCAAACATAAATTGCTGAACTTATTATCTCATGTTAGATTTGTGATATTGAAGAAAAGTTAAAAGATGTATTCAGCTACATGATAAACCATGTCAATATATGCTTACAATTTCGGGGGCAAAATCAATCTCGTGATTTCCTGCAGTCCATATCCAAGGTTGATAAGCAGCACTTCTTTCTGTAAACCTTCCCCATGTATCCCACCTCACATTGTCATGATTTGGGTACTTATCTGCATAAGAGAGGTCCCCAACAAACAACACTGTCTGTCCCTTTTGTGGGTTCATTTCATAGTGAGTTAGTGTTTTGTTTGAATCAAAACTCTGACCAAGATCTCCTGCAAAGAATGCCCAACAGCGAGAATGTAAGCATTACTGCACAAGTAAGCATTTAAAGCCCCATCACACTATGTTCATCTACTAACATACAAATCAATCATACATGAAATCTTGGGAATGCTTTTCAAGAAAAAGGACTAGAAGTCATTGCTCTTTGTTCACAAACTGTATCAATGCAAAAACTGCAGTTAAGTCTTCGGAAATTAATCCTCCTTGTCACTGAAATGTACCACTACCACTTATTTCATGATGGTCACCTAAAAATTGATTTTGTTCAACTTAATCATCAAATTTTGGTTTTTTAATTAACTAAAATTTTTCTACAGTTTTACAACTCAAGATTGATTTTGTGTTTTAAATTCTTTATTACAACTCATACAAACAGATATTTAAATCTTTCTCATGAACAAAAGTCATAAAAATCATAGGAAAAATATGTCAATAAATTAGTAGAATAAAAGTTAAACTACAATAAACTTCATTGGAACAAAATCAATCTTTAGTGACAAAAATAGAATTTGTCATAATTTAGTGAACTTGAGACAAATTACCCTCCAATTCACATTTCTATGCTAGGCCTAACTCATCAACTATACCTAAGATTTCTACGAGAATGAAACCTCCCACCAGACAAACTGCACATTTAACAGAACCATTAAACCAGCAATTTGAGCAAACAAGGAGTTCCAGCAAAGGTTATGTATACCTATGAGACCAAATGTATAAGGGACATCAGGGCCTACTGCAGGAGGAGTTATAAACCAGAATTGCCGTGTAGTGTGACCTATCCCAACTCCATAATAATATTTGGTGTTGTACTGCCAAAAGAGAAATATAACATATCAATAAAAATAATGTAATAATTCAATACCACAAAAATACGATTTCAGTTAACAATTATAACTTCCAGCTGATCAATTCTGATACCAATCCACAAGCTACAAATTTTGACATAAACAGGAAAAAGACACAGGATTTAAGTATGGGATGTATCAAAACAAATTCAAAGTTTACCTCCAAGTTCCTGATGGTGCAATGATGAATATAACCAGAGGTGTAGTTGTAGAATTTATAGGTATAATATTTGCCTGTAGCGTTCTTCTTATATGAGCGATTTTCAATCCAGTAAAGCACAATGCTTGAACCTGGTTCGTCCACAGTCACCCATGACACTATCACTGCCTTCCCATCATGATCTCCTTGTGTAATATGAACCTTAATCAAATTCGAAAACCAACCCACATATCAATAAATCAACCAAACATCAAATCACAAACAACCCCATTACTTTTTTTACATATAAACCAGACAAGTTAAAGACTTTCACAAACCCAACCCAGAAAACAAAATATGAAGAAGAAGAAAAGCAAGAAATAACAAGAGAAAAAGGAACCTGTTGAGGAGCATTGTAACCAGGAGGAACACGAAAAACGTCACTATCAAGAGGCATATCAACGGTCTTCTCTACTGGCCTAACAAAACTGCCGGTCTTGCCCCCATTACATCGCAATACTGCAACATTCAAGACCAAACAAAACAGAACAAGAAAAGAAGAAGAACCCATCTTGGATTCAGACGTCAACAGCACACACCCTTGTGTCTTAAGCTCCACACGTCCTATATACCCTCTACATAAAAGGGAGATTATCTTAGATAGAAATAAATAATTTGCTTAAATTATAAGGAATATTCAGGGATTTATACCATATATGCATTCAGATACGAAGTCAACTAAAACTAGAACAAAAAAAAAAAAAATCATCATTGTAAGTTGGGACTTAGAAACAAACAGCCTTTGGCAGCAGGAGACCGAGAATGTGAATTGGAATATTATATTAGCGCAGAAATTGTTGTTTTCGAGGAAACTTTAGAAAGTCTGAGCTCGAGGCTGGAGTCACGGCGCAGACAGGTTTATGTCATAGCAAGACGTTGAAAGAGATGGCGGCAGAAGCGTTGACATGTAGCATAAAGAAACGAGTAAAACAGGCATGGTATTAATAATTTTTATTTGGACAGATACCATGGAGAAGATGTTATCCTTAGCTATAATAATAATTTTTTTAAAATAAAAAAATTATTTTCTGAGAAATGAAAATTGAATAAAAATTTTGTAGAGATTTAGTTCATTTAATAATTAGATCCACTATTAAAAGCTCCAAGATTTTATTTAAATAAAAGGTACTATCCATATAAACACATATATATTACTTTTCAATTATTTGAAAAAATAGAGTTAAAATGAATTTTCTCATATAAAATTTATTTCAAAGAACTTTTTAAAAATTTATTTTAAATACATAACTTATGTTATAAATCAATTTATGTAAATTTTATAAATAAAATAAAGTTAGTTTTTTGTGTGAGAATTTATTTATGTAATTCAAATGTGAAATTATGAAATCAGCTTTGTTTGAGTCATCTTGAGAGTTCTGTCCCCTCCATACAAAGAAAGAATCCATATGAGCATTGATTGCATTCTCAGATTTTCTCAAATATGGAAAACTTGAATGTTTGATCCTGGAATCAGATTCTTTATGCCTTTTCTTGAGCAAGAGTTCACATTATCCTTATTTCCTCTCTGATACCTATCATTTATCTAATAATTTAAAATAATATATCAGAAATAATAAAAAAATTTTCTATTGAAGCATATATTTTTATTAAAAAAATAGAATTCAATTTGTCAATTATATCTGTATGCATAGTTTAATTTTTCTATTATTTTACTCCTTATGAAAGAATATATTGTTCACCACATAATAAGTTATTTTTTTATTTTAATTTATATTTTGTGTAGGTATGTAATATTATATAATTTATTTCGCAAAAATTTCAAGACAAATAAAAAGATATGTTATTATGACATCATAATTCAAATAATAATATCATAATATAATAATGTTAGAGTTATGGGCTAGTTTTAATGAAGTAAAAAATTATATGGATGGATGAATGAAAGGCGATTGGCGGCTGTTGGACTGGACCATCCCACATTAGATGGTCCAAGAGAAAGAAGCTTCATAGATCTCAGTGCCTCTCTGTTAGCCCTTTTGTCAATCAGCTGATAAACTTCTGTAGCAATAAAAATATTAGTAACCAATAAAAATAAGGGTTAAACTCCTACTTTTTTTTTTTTTTTCTTTTGAAATGATGAAATTTTATTTTTTAATTTTCACAATACATTTTTTGATTTTTAATTCTAAATTAATTTTTTAAAAAAAAAGAGAAGGAAGAATAAAGGATATTTAGTAAATTAAGATTGACTTTTTTCATTTGGGTAACAGAAAAATGGTATTAAAATAGGTGGAAAGGCTTCTTAGTATAACTAAATTAAAATGCAGAGACACTTTAATTAAAGTTATAAAATATAATTGGAAGAACAAAAAATTTTAAAAATATAATTGATCATTCTCTTTCATGAAACTGACATACATATGACAGGAAAAGACTCTTAATATGTCATACCAGCATGAACCTAACTAGTCGCCAAATAAGAAAATTGAACTCTCAATTGAATTATTGTAGTGGGTTATTACATTATTATAAATAGAGAGACACTTGTTTTAATTACTTATGTATTAAATAGTTGTATAATATAGTTGATAACTTGAATCCATGTTGATCATTAATCTTTCTTTTCTTATACTGAATGTTGTTGAGTAAGCATTATATTATCTACCTATAAGTGATAATAGGTAGATAATATAATGTATCCATAAGCCATCACATTCTGCTGATTTAGTATTTCATATTCTTTAGACTGAACATATTTATTTCTAATGTTTGCTTTTATAATATTTCACTTTGGCTGTTGAAGATTAAGAATTTGCAATTTAATTTTATGGTTACTGTGAGAGCTGGGTGAAAAAGAAAATTGAGCATTTTCTTGTAAGACTATTTAAAAGCGAATGTTAAGATTCAAATTTTATCAACATAATTTCTGTCTTCAATATTAAAAAAACATATAAACATTTTATCAAACTAAATATACAAATGCCTAATTTGTCCAATATTTTTATTAAGAAAATAGTACATTTTCTATCATACATGTGAAATTAACTCTTCATTTTCTAAATAAATCATAAGATCTGGTCTTAAACATTTGATCAAGTTCTATTTTAAGAGCTGGTTGATATCCATCCACCACTCACCATGCTTTCTATATCTACTGCCTACCACCTGACCTAACCAAACCTTTTGTTTTTCTTTTTCATCTTGTCCCTTAACCTTTATTTCTCTTCTCATCCTCATATTTGCAACTTTTTGTAGAATCAAAAAATATTTGTCATTGTAACCGAAATTTATAATAATTCACCAATTATAAAATTCACAAAAATAAAAAAAATTATTGTAAATAATATGTTTTATACTGATTATAATTTAAGTAATTAAATTTTTTATCAAATTGAACATGGAAGAAAATATTTAAATAATTAGGATTTCATTCTAATTTTAGAATTAGTAAATAGAAAATTCAAAATTCTAGAAAAATTTTAATTTAAAAATAATTTTGCAATTTCTTTTCAATTATGACTTATCAAAATTTTCAAATTAATTCTTTTTTTCTTTGGGTTTATGATAGAGATATTGATTTTAATATAGAAATAGATATAAAATATGAGATTTTTTTGGTAAAACACAAGCATGGACCATTTCAATAAAACAAAAAGGGCCAGGACCACTAAAGTGCATGTCCTTCTCCGAAGCCCACTTCTGTATTGGGCACGTAGGTAGTTTCTATCTCTGTCTTGTTTCATTGGATTAGTAGCTTAGGACGATATTTGACATGGATCATGGACCACCCAACATATATCACTCCATCCAACTTTCGTCATTTATCTTCTTCTCCTTTTATTTGTTTTTAGAGAAATTTTAAATATTTTTTTTATATTATCTTCCTTGTACTTCTTTTTTATTATAAGAATATATAACATGTTATAAAGTCCTTGTGATATGGTGTTCCACAAATTTATTTAACACTTAATTTTAAAGCATATCATATGTCACCATACTAAATAAAAGATAATATGAAAAAGGGTATTAAATACTCATGTTATTTTTATGTTATTTTTTTTTTTAGCTTCTTTATGAATGTAAAGTTATCCGTTGTCCAAAGAACTCAATACTAATAATAATAACAATAATAATCAATTTATTTTTTTCTATCATCACAATATTGGCTCCAATAATACAATTATAAATCCCTGTGATCTAAACCTTAACTCATTCATTTTAAGACTTTATTTAAAATTTTAAATTTTTTTAAAAGAAATAAATAGATTTCATTAATTGAAAATATAAAACAATAAAGAAATATAAAATTTTTCAATGTGAAATCTTTATAAATGAAATTGTTACATTTCAAAAGAAATAAGTAGAAGAAATATCATTTTATCAAATTGATAAATTTTAGACCTAGTCAATGAGTGATATATGCACCACACTCAATGGAAGTTTTCAATCATCTTTTTGCAAATCTAATCTTTTAGTCTTTAAAGGTAGATCCACTGAAATTATTAAGATTTGCATTCTTTAAAATATCTTCTAATTATAATGAAACTTTTAAAATAAAAGTATAAATATAATACCAATCAAAATTGTTTACACTCGTTCTCATTTTCATGAATTTTTGAGCTTGGGCCTTTTATATGTAATTTTGGAGATCGTGGTGATAATATTATGGGTTTTTTGAAACTTGTTTGGAATTTGGTCTACCATCATAACAAGTGATAGTAATTGTTGTCCCTATGCACCAAGAAGGGGGTTGAATTGGTGTTTAAAAAATTTAAACTAAAGATTAAGGGAAGAAGAAGGAATTGCAAGGAGACAAAGATTTTATAGTGGTTCGGGCAAAACAATCACTACATCCACTCCCCAATCACTCAATTGGGTATTTTACTAATTCAATGGTGTTTTTCAAGCTCACACCCAACTTACTACAACTTGTGTTTTAATTGCTAACACACAACCTTACAATAAAGTGTTTTCTAGGCTAACACAAAACCTCACTCAAGTGTTTTGACAGGCTAACACTAAAACCTTTCTTAAAGTGTTTTTGGTAGGCTAACAC
>CATIWR010388748.1:0-16895 GCA_949677035.1 Omphalea diandra
TGTTGCTGGAGTCTCAGATGCTATAAACAATGGGTATCAATCATGGGGGCCTCTTTTTGGGAAGCTCTTCTTTTCCTTCTGGGTGATTGTCCATCTTTACCCATTCCTGAAAGGTCTAATGGGAAGGCAAAACAGGACACCGACCATTGTTGTTATCTGGTCAGTCCTCTTGGCTTCAATCTTCTCTTTGCTTTGGGTACGGATTGACCCATTTGTCATGAAAACCAAGGGACCTGACACCAAGCAATGTGGAATCAACTGCTAAGAAGTTTGTATTACTTCTTTGATATGTGCATCGCTGGAAGATACATGTACATTCTTGCTTTTACAAGTATATCATATTAGATGTATGAATCTGTATGAACCAACAAAATGGAGATGCACAAGGAATAAATCTAGAGTGAAAAAGTTTTGTGTAGCAATTTGAAATGTACCAAGTTTTGTAATTAAAGTGAAAGATATTGATTCTTATGATATTTTATGGCCAACTGCCCCAATAATTGCAAAATAATTCCGAGTTTCAAACTTGCCAACCTCTAATGGAGAAGCAAAAAAAAAAAAAAAAAATGTCTTGCTGATATTCAACACAAATGGCAAACTTCTGAAGTTCACTAGATGAGACTTCAATGAGAAGTGCTTTAAAAAAAAAATTTACCGTCAGTTTGTTCTCCCAAGGACCAGCACAGCATTCTTCCTGATCTCACAAAGACTGCCAAAGACTTATTCAAACTCAAATAACAAATGACTACTTATGAAACAGCAACATAATTTTGAAATAAGAGATTGCACACACATCACCAAAAAGTATGCAAACTGAGACCTTTCTGAAATCTGACCTTGTACCATGCCTTAAAGAGCATCAACTATAGATATTTAAAAAGAACAGAAACTCACATTAAAATCAAGTAATCAATTTAAGTTTCACATAATCAGAATCTATTGACATCAAAGTCCAAAAGTGCTAGTGCTTTAACTCAACACTCATTAATCAATACAATTGCATTCCTGATAGATTGACTAGTACAAGCTTAAAAGATTTAAAAATTTTGGGAAATCGATAATACAAAATTTTCTACATAGATACATACATGAAAGTACAAGAGGATAATATATAACATGCATGAGAACAGGTAACCGTGTTTCTTCAGAGACATTTTAGTATGTCTATTGTAATGATATGATACATGGATTTCTACACAAAGAATTTCCTATAATGCATGATAGTTTCAAAAGTACAAGGTGAATAATTTAGTGTAAACTGTTCTCTGATGGAAAAGATTCATAACTTTGACAACGTGATGGAGCAGAATGCAACAAAATTACCTCATAAGTACGTGATATCCTGACAAGGCTTGAATTTTGCATGAACAGTTAAATGATGTTGAGACTTCTTCAGTTCCTGTTAATTGAATCTAAATATCAGTGCAGCGGAACATAATAGAAAATGACCTTTGCCATTAAATGCCATGAAGAGTGTTGGCTTGATATGATTGGATTTTATTATGCTATCAAGCAATTAGGTAAACATAAACCATAAGCATAAAGTGTAACTGTTAGTTTATAATTTGTTCTGACAAAGTCTTCGGGATATCCTCATCAATGACTAGGAAAGCGGGAGCAAACGTCATGCATCTCAAAATGACCATGGCACTGTTATATCATCAGCATGAAACTGAGGCATAAGATGATCAATCCAAACGGCACACCTTAATAAGTGGGGAGAACTACGTCTTCACCAATAGTCTCCACAAGAACATATGCCATCCTTGAAATGATGGAACCTATTGGCATCCCTTACCAAGATGACTCTCTTTGTGATCTTAGATATAAACTTGGTTGCAGTGTGACAGTCTAAACAAACCCGTAGATTCTTAATGATTCTAATTTCAGTTCCAGGTTCGGTAGATATGAGGCCAAAAACAATGGCTAACTTCTCACTGTGAACCTTCACCACAATTTCTTTCTCTTCCTCCTCCACATCATGTAATGCAGTGTCCATCTCTGTCTGAAATCCTGCCTCCCTCATCTTTCCAGCCAATTTCTCCAGCTCTGAATATATCACTGATGATTGTGGATGAGATTGGTCACCAGATGTGAAGACATGTGGGACCTGACCAACCTCAATTAAGGTGCAGCCTGGAGTCTTTATCAGCTTTCTATTCTTAGCTGTTTGCCTCAACAAAGCGGCTTGTGGATAGTTCTTCTCAGTAGAGTAAATATTTGACATCAAGACATAGTAACCCATGTTTTGTGGATCCAATTCAAATAGCTTTTCAGAAGCCATACGAGCTAGGTTTTTGTCCTTGTGAATCATGCAAGCACCAAGCAATGCACCCCATACTGGAGGACCGGGTTCAACTGGCATTCCCTTGATCAATTTCAAAGCAGCATCCAACTGTCCTGCTCGGCCAAGGATGTCAACCATGCATGCATAATGCTCAGCTAAGGGTTCAAACCCATAGTCACGGACCATGCAATGGAAAATTTCGTCACCTTCTTTCACTAAACCAGTATGACTACAAGCATATAATACAGAAAGAAAAGTGACTCTAGTTGGTGCAATGCCAGAATTTAACATCTTGTAGAAAAGTTCTAGAGCTTCCTGCCCATGCCCATGGAGACCATATCCAGAAATCATGGCATTCCAAGTTACCTCATTCTTCAGTGGCATCAAATCAAATAATTGCCGAGCCTCAGAAATGCTCCCACACTTTGCATACATGTCAATTAAAGCAGTTGAAACATATATATTAGAATCATATCTCTTACTCTTAACTAAACAATGCACCCATTTTCCTAAACTCAAGGCACCAAGTTGAGCACAAGCCGAAAGAATGCTTGTAACTGTGACAGGATTTGGACTGACACTAGACATCTGCATTTCCCGGAAAAGAGAAATTGCAGTTTCTGTTAAACCATTTTGGGCATAACCTGCTATCATGGCATTCCAAGAAGCTAAAGTTTTCTCTGAGGATTCATCAAAAAGCTGCCGGGCTGATTTAATCTCATTTAATCTACTATATACTGTGGTCAATGCTGTTGAAACAGAAGAATGTGAAACTGTACCGGATTTCAAACAAAAACCATGAATGCAGTTAGTAAGAGGAAAATAACCAAAAGGGGAATGTACGGGAATCAATCCCACAATCGAACTAGAATTAACCTTCTCTCCAGAACCAAGCCATTCTCTGAACAATCGCACTGAAGACTCTGTCTCACCATTACAAGTAAAACCCGAAATCATAGCATTAAATGATATCAAATCTTTTCTACCAATATCCCTAAACAATAGCCTTGCTGTGTCAACATCCCCACACTTAGAATACAATGAAATCAAATCTGTAAGCAAAGAAATATGAGAGTGAAAGCCCAGCTTTATCGCCAAGCACTGAATCTCCATCCCTAATGTCAAGTCCTGTAATTCCGCCACGGCAGGCAAAACTGCTATGACTGTAGTCAAATCAAACTGGGGTCCACTACCTGAAACCATATCCCTAAAAAGCCTAATGGAATCCTCGTAACAACATATCCTCATCCACCCAGAAATCATCGTGTTACAGAGAACAGTATCCCTGTAAGGCAATCTATCAAATATCTTATGCGCAAGATCCTCGCGACAAAGTTTAAAATACATATCTACCAGAGCAGAACCAACATATAAATCTGAACCAAACCCGTCACTAATAGCTTGCGAATGCAATAAAAGTCCAATCTTTGAGTCCCCAAAACTCGTGGCGGCGGATATAACAAAAGCATAGCTAAAGTTATCAGGATAAAGATGAGTGCTTTTTCTTCTCAAATGGTTAAAGAGTGAAATGGACGAAGTTGGCGAGCCATTATCAGAAAATCCCTTGATAAGGACGTTGACCAGGAAAAGGTCGGGGTTTGGAATGGAGAAGAAGAGAGCACGTGCGTGACGGGTGGACTTGAAGTAGAAGAGCTTGTGGGTGAGCTTGGTGAGAGATGCGATGTCGTTTTGGAGACCGTGATGGAGGAGCTGGGCGTGGAGTTGGGTTAGATGTGAAAGAGTAGTGGCTCTGTTGAGGAGGTTGAAGAAGAAGTGGCGGTTAGGAGGCGCGCAAATGGCCGCTGTTATGCTGCTTTTCGAGGACATCTGTTTTGTTTGTTCTGGTTTAAGACGATATTCCCGTTGTGGGCAGGAGTGGCGGGAACTATTAGCCTTCGTTGGCTATCTATTAATTTACAAGTGACTTAATTCTTAGGATGCGATGACACAATTGTTCATTTAAGACTCTCTCCGTTTCACTAGAGCTATGCATATAGATTAAGAATGCCATTAATTAGATATAATTTCTATTAATATAAATTAATTTATTTTTAATTAAACTCTACTACTAACACTATAATTTCTCTATTCAAGGTGATGTTCCAACTTCATAAATAGAAAGAGGAGAAAGAAAGAGGAGTGAAAAAAATAATTAATGTTACTTTGGTACTGTACAATGATAAATATATTAAAATAAAAATATTTTTTAAAATGATAGATATTGTGAAACGGATAGTGTACATATAAAAAAAGAAAGAAAAAAATAATTAATATGAATAATTATTGAAGAATTAGAAATTTTAAATATCCATACGTCATCGTATGAGACAATTTTTTAAGTCTAGCGAAATATTATCGAAATTTTTAAAATCAAACTAGAGTTCAAATCGGTTGGCTGGTTGATTCTCAGTTTAGTCAATTCAATCGGTTCAACCAGTTAAGTTCAATAAGGTATTTTTCAACTTTTTTAAAAATATGTAAAAAATATTTAAAATTAGAAAACAGTATATTATAATGAAATAATTAAAACTACTATAATAAAGAAATAACAAATATTTTTAAAATTTAAATTTTGAGCAAAATAGTGTAATTTTTATTCTTTTTTATAAAACGACGTACGATTTTTGGTTTTGGGCAATTTTTTGCAGTTTTAATTGATTTTTGAGTATTTGATATTTTAGACTAAATCGAACCGAATCACTGACTAATTCTCAATTTTATCAATCTAATAGGTTGGTCCGGTCCAATTCTAAAAATATTGAATATTATCATTAATTTTTTACTTAAGAGTTTGCATTCATAAATATAAATAAATAAAATATTATTATTAACTTTTTATTTAAGTTGAATGGAAGTTGATAAAAATTAAATATTTATATTTATTGCTTTAAAAAAAAGATTAAGGTGATAAAGTTTACATGAGACACTTAAGCTTCCAAATTAAAAAAAAATGTTCTCTTTTTTTTTGTGGTAGAATATTATTTTTTAATTAATAATATAAACTCACATACAAGTTAACGAGAATATAAACTTTTTAAGTACTTTAAATATATTAGTTTTATTTTTAGAAAACTTTAAATAAAATAAGTTAATTTTAATCTTATTTATATTACATTTCATAGATTTTTTTTTTATTACAGTCATTAACTATCATTTCATCTTAATAAAATTTACATGTAATGTCTAAATTTGTAGGTTTTCAATTCTTTCTTTTTCTAAAAATAGGGTTTCGATAAATACAACAATAACATAATACTTGAGATCGATAGATTAATAGTTTGATATACCAAAACTTCTCCAATCTCTACGGCAAAAACAAATTTGGGATTTTGTTCAATGAATTCCTGCATCCCTGAGTTAGAAAGTTAGATAGAAATGGTTGATATGTATGTTAAATATGTAAAGTGTAAAATAAATAATTTGGATATTAAATTTCAATAACCAAATAACAAGACCAAATTATATATTTCCTTAGATTACTACATATGAATAAAGAAAATATTATACTCCCTCTATCTTATAATAAGGTTTTATAATATTAAATTGAGATGTCTCAGAAAATTTGTTTATTTTTCTATTTAAGTATAACAATTAAAAAGTTAAAAGATTGATTTGCCAATAATACATTCATTAACAATAGATTTTAGTTTTTACGAGACTCAAAGAATATAGAATTAGTAAACTAAAATGAAAAAAACACTTCTCTCAAATATCATTCCTTAATCTTTATGCAAAGGTCGAAGTGGAGTGCTTTTGGTTTCTACGGTGAATTGAAGTGAACTATTAAAAAAAAATAATGGAGTAAGAGGAGTTTGATGTAGTTAATAAGCATGCCTGATAAAAGTTCTAGCTCAATTATTGAAAAATATTTATTTGACAAATTATATAAAATAGTGGTTGATAGTCGATATAATACTAATGAACTGTAACTTTTTATTAGCTTTTGTTTAGAGTTTTTTTTTTTTTTTGAATATTTGCAGTAATATTACTAAAGAAAAGTTAAAAATATTTTTATTTCTTTATTATTTTAAGAGTTTTATTATTTAACTATCAACTATAATTATAATATTCTAATTACTCATGTAAAAAATAATTTATTTTTAAATTCTTTTATAAATTTTATAAAAAAAATTGTGTAGGATTTTTTAATTATAATATTTATATTGTAAAAATAATATTTTTATTAGAAAAATAATTCTTATTAGAAAAATAAGTATAATATATTAATATATAAATTATGTATTATAATATTTAAGTTTATATTTAACATATATATAAAAATAAACACAATATATATAAAGTCGATTTAATTAATTGCTAATTTTTTAATATAAAAATAAAAATTGAATCAAAATTAAAAAATCATTAAAATAAAAACTAAATTACTGCATCGATAATCAATTTTTTCAATTAAGTTTCAGCTTACTGATTTTTTAACCCCTATCTCTAAGCTTCATACACTAAGAGAGACAAATATATTATAATTAATTGATATGTATATAATTTTTCTTCAAAATGGAATATTGCAAAACTTGGTCTAATGTTCTCTAATTATAAGATTTCAAAATCGTATGCATATTGATATAAGTTGTTGAAGATTTTCACAACTCTTTAAATAGGGATTCAGAATAATTATCAATTGTCATTTTTTAATTTAGGACATGTCAATATTGTTTAATAATTAAATGTGTATTTTGCTTGAATAAAGTTTCAAATTCGAATCCCTTCTCTCTCTCTTTCTATATATATATATATAAAATTTTTTAAACTCCACAATCAACATGAAAATTACAAAAAAAAAAAAAGGCTTATATACATAAAATAGGAATTAAAATAAAAAAGACAAATAAAATGAAAATTAAGTAAAAAGATAGTAAAAAATTGCGAAAAGAAATAAAAGAAATTTATTGTATTTTAAATCTCTATGGAATTATGAAATATCATTATAACATAAAAACAAATTTTTAGTGTATGATAACAAAATTAGACCGATAAAATTTTAGTCTGTCGGCGTTGGGGGGTCAACACCAGTTGTGGCCAAATTACAAGAAAAATGCAAGGCAAAGGTAGCAATGTTAGGAGTCAGGGGCCGTGCCCTGCAATTGCCAAGTTCAATTTCTGTTAAAATTTTGAGCAATAGTATAATTTTAGTGAAATGAAATTCCAGTAAATTCTATAATTAAGCAAATTGAAATTTGTGGAAGAAACAAAACAAAATCAGACTTCAATGGACCTCTTAAGACAGAACTCAACTGCTACGTTCTCTTTTATTTTTTTTGCCTGAAACTGCTCCAACACTGTAATTCAATCATATGCTTCCTTCTCATTTTTCTATTCATTTGGGGGAAACAAAATTACATGTAGAAAGGATAGGGAGCCAACAGCTCCTTATCAAAAAAAAAAAAAAAAAAGGAAAAGAATTAACTGGAAATTTCCCACCGAAGTTGGAAAAAAGAGTAAAAACTCAATTTACATTTACTGAGGCCAGAGAAGACTCTATGAGCTACTTCTTGCTCGAGTGGTAATCTGTAAAGGTTAGCTTAACAGTTGATCAGACCATGGAGAAGTTTTTGCAATGAAGATCATTTGATTCTGAAGACCATGTTTCATCTGTATGAGATGGGTCCTGATGCTGTATTCCTCTACCTGATTGATGGCAAGAAAAGCAATCAGATATCAACCAAGATATTCTACATAAAGGAGAATTGCAAACTAATATAATATGCATACTTTAGAAAGCCAACTAACGCTATGAGAACTGATAGATGTGTTGGACCTCATATTATATTCATTTATTCTAACATCCCGTTTGGCAGACACCCCAAAATTTGAGAAATGTTTCTTCTGTTTGGGTATGTATCTACTCATTCAATTCTTATAATTACAATTTAAATTCAGCAAAACATGTCAATTAAAGCAAATAATAAAACGGTGCCTTACTACAGCAGCTTCCACACCAGTCATTTTCGATTTTCACACACGCATACCCACAAATGAAAAAAAATAGTTACAATGAAGGAAGAATTTTTCTGGAAAGATAAACCGCCCTTCAAGCAATGTAGTAAGTAATTATGAGATTGATCCAGGCCAGCAAATCTGATAGAGAACATACCAGATTAGCCACGTGTGTAAGGATAGAACTGCAAACAAGGCAAAAGGTATTGGACACATGACCAGAAAATGAAGCAATTGACAGTCTGTATCAATTGACGTAACCAACTAATATGTCCAAGTAAGCAATGAAATTCCTGAAACTTATCAAATAAATGAAATGGCAAAGCTCAACCGTGTAACTTCCAATCTGTGTATTGATAATACTTAAGGATACTACTTAGACGGACTCCAGTAGGATAGGCATGCTTGCAAACAATGAATTCACCCACCGATTTAATGTTTCAGTTAAAAAGAGTGCAAGGCTAAAATCTGGACTAATAGAATCTCATCTACTGCTGCCCAAATGGCAAACATATTAAAACATTTCAACCTGCCACATCAGCTATAACAGATGAGAAAACTAGTGAACTTGATTGAATCTTTTCCATCTTTCAAGTTACTATGGATTTGGGTATTTTGTTTTATTTGAACTATGCAAATGTGGTCCGTGGAAGTTGCTCAAACCACAAGTCTATCAAACCTAAACATACTTTCAACCTAACATTTATATGACAAGATCCAAAAATCAATACACAGTAGAATTAAGTACTTTCATAGATGTGGAAAATTTTAGATGAACCTCGAGCAATAACAGCCTAGTAGGCATGGATGATAAAGCAAGTAAGGATTGGAAAATCTGAAGCACCTCTCTCTATATATCTCTCTCCATTGTAAAAGAGAAACACAAGCTTTTGGTAAATAAAGATTTCCTTAATCTGATACAGAGAAAGAACCCAATTTGCAAAGAAGAGATACAAGCTTCGTAAAGTCTGCAATAGGGAAAGCCATGGAAACAGATTATGTTGTTTCAGTTATCTCATCAACAGAATAAGATTTTAATGTTTGGCTCAAACAGGAGGAAACATAAGATATTGAAACTGGCAAAAGAGTGTTCTTTTCAATAGGGAAAACCGTTCATCTTACTTTACATGTTTTCACTAGGTTTTAACAGGAAACAAATGGTGTCCTGTGAAGATCAACATGGCAGTCCATAGCCATATATCCACATATAGAAGCACAAGTAATCGGGTATAAAAAACACTAGATATAATTTATTGCCTTCGTTTCTGTAGCACCTCAAAACATTAGTCATATTAAACTTAAGATATCTATTAACACCCTTATATGGGTTGTTACCAACTAGAATCTTATTTCTGCTTCTAAAGAGCAACACAAGCTCATACTTTGAAAAATAATAACACGGCAAGAATATTGTAATTGCATAATCCAAATAACTGTAATAAGATTGCTTAAAAATACCCCAAATGAATAACAATGAAAAAGCCAACAGTTGATGAAATAATGAAGAGTATAAACACAAGGAAAATGAAACCAGACGAATGCCTAATAGGGCATAAGAAGCAATTTAGCTTAATATTAGTTTACTACTTCTGATTGTAGCTACGATGGTAATCTTTTTTTTTTTTTTTTCTGGGTTAATTTGGCTCTGACTGAAATTTAAACTTGAAACCTTTAAGCCCTGGAAATGAGTTTAATGCCACTGAATCAAAGACTCGTTAGTTTTTTTGTGTTTCTCTTATATCCTATCCAAGTAAGACATGCTGATTATCTCACAACAATCTTACAAGTTACTGCAATTTTAAAAATGATGATGCACATTAATGTATCTAATCATGACCATAAATTATAGTTATTGCATCAAAATGCTTAACTTTGTAACATTTTTTGTCCTGCAAGTATCAAGTTTTGCAACCATGCATCTCTGTTCTCACCTGCAAAGCTGCTGTTGAAGCCAACAAGGCTTCACATTCATCAAGCATAGCTTTCTCTTCAGCTGCTACGACAGCAAGCTCAGAAACCAATTCATTCATCCCTTCCACCTATACGACAAAAGCAGAAGCAAGAGTTGGGCATCCAGAAATAAGCATCAGATGTGCAAATAATAATTGGCTACAAAAATCTGCAGCTTGTATAAGCACTGATGATGATCAGTCTAGGAAGCTAAAACTCAAAACTGCTAACAAGAAACTTAAACCATGAACACACTATATGCAAAAATAAACAAATATTAATGCTAGTTTACAGCAAGATGTGGCTTAATGTTAGAAAAGAAAGCTAAGCAAGAACTCATCAAGCAACCAAGATTTAAGCCAATTCCAGAATGTTGTACTCTAAAATGCAGCATAGCGTATACCATTTTTTTTTATCGACAGCATAGCATATACCAGTGACCAAAAAACATGGTTAGCTTTTTTTGCTTCACAACTATAAAGTCACCTGCCTTTTTAAGATAATCAATTATATTTCTCAAGATAGAAAAAAATAAGGAATTTTGCCTCTCTGAAAATGGTTCAGTCCAGATAATCCAAAAACAACACAGTTTGCAGATGAACAATAGAGATGGAAGTCCTAAACACTAGTCATGCATCGTCATAGCACTGTTGAATAGAAGACATGAAACTGGTTTGCAGAATGTTTCAAAAGAATACTGTGCCCATTGGCTTATATCCAAACTAGGCTTTCACAATCATACTCATATTTATGCCTTAATCTTTAGTTTTCTCCATCCCTGTACCTCCTGGTGTAAGTGTCAACTTTATCTAGTTATGTTTTCAATGAGAACAGGACTAATAACATTATGCAGTGTTGATCTGCTGCATAAACTAAAAACAGAAATGAAAACTCGCACCTTAAGGTTTGATATCAAGTTTCATTGATCATGAAAATTTAAGTTTAAGAGGAGCCACTTGTCTACTTGACAGTTCTGTGATGACTCTACCTGGACTCACACACATAAACAAAGTAAAAATCATTTTTGAAGTTAAAACCTAGGATCTGTTCCAAACTGAGTAGCTGTACATATGAGAATGTTATAATTTGGTTCATTAGGTCTTCATCACCACCTGAATGGCAGCAGAGACAATCTTATCTTTTTTTCTAAGTCATATCACTTGAATGGAAACAGTCCTCTAAACAACCTATTCTTGTTATAAACTTTTCAGAAGCACAAAGAAATCAAGTACTATAATCCATCATTACATCAAGCTCCGATACCATCAGAACTTGAAATCAGTAGAAGAGCTGCTCATCTAAGGTATTTAAAAGAAGCATTACTGAGATGAGATGGGACATCAAACTACAAAAAGAACAAACCATTTATACCAATAAAATTTAGTTATTACCCCTTCAATTACATGTTACTTAGTCAACAACATAAAGACCTGGGTCCATGAACAAGCAAATGGTCACACATTAGTCTTGAAAACAGAATTACTCTTTTGGCCAATCAATTGCAGCACCATTATCAATTCAAGAACCATCGCACTATGGCATGACCAACAATATGATGTTCACGTAATGGCAAACAAACAAATAGCTAGAAAGAGATTGAGCAAAGCTAAATTCACCATTATGCTTTAGATAGATAGATAAAGAAAGAGAGAGAGAGAGACAGACAGACAGAAAAAGCTAAGACATGCATCTTACCCTTGAGAGTAAGGAACATATTGAGGATCCCATTGCCTGCACCACATCAACAGCTGAGCAAACAGCAACCTTCAAAGTGTCTATATCTGCCTGAAAAAGTTACAAATCTAATAAAGAAGCCAAAGTTTTGTTTCTTCATAAATCAATTACAATGATTTTACAACTGATCATACCTTTGCTCCGCCAGTCACTGGAAGACGAAGAGTGGTTGCCTCCAAATCTTCCAAAGCCCCAGATAAAGAATTTATATGATCTCTTTCAAGTAAAGCCCAATCATCTAGGTAGGCCATCTGAATCAATCATCGAAGCATTAGATTATATCCAACTGCTGAATTGACAAAAGAAAAAATATAGCAGAGACTGGTGTTGCAAATAAAGAAGGTCTAAAACTAGAACAGAAGTTAACCCTTGAAGAGTGATCTATAATAATAGTTCTCACTATGACATTTCTCTGCACAGAAATGCCTAATTGCAGTCTTTTTTCTTCCCTTTCTGGATTCAACAACAATGAAAGTTCATGAGAAAACCATGTTGATCTGTATCATCAGAAACTTCATCATATAATTTGGACACCTAAATTGTTGTGTTAACAGTTGGATTTTCCTGGATATACAACCAGCTTACAGCCCAGTAATTTTATAGACTGTATCCCATGAACACTTCATATGTTTCAGATAATGATAATAAAAGATGCTCAATTACTCTTGTTTACTTCCATCATCAATGAAACTTCAATTGAGAAGTGCATGAAGAAACTTCTGCATAATACTCAGCTCCATTTTGATCTAGAAGCAAGATGCACAGTAGAGAAAGATGGCACAGAATTCCACAGACGACCATTTGCCACAGAATGTCTCATAATTAAAAAAAAAAAATTACTTATTCAAAACATTTATAACTGAAACGACCTGCAGAACATGTGCTTTTACACAGTACACAATCCAAGATTGAAAATAATTCTCATCTGCAGTAGATAAAAAAGTAAACATAAAAAAACTTTGGGCCATTAATAATTAAATCAAGACTATTATACCGTTCTTGCCTCCTCAGGCCATGTTGATTTTCTGCTTGTTCTCTTACCACCACTTAACAAATCTAATCTTCCTTCCCCATGTTGATTTTCTGCTTGTTCTCTTACCACCAATTAACAAATCTAATCTTCCTTCCCCATGGATCCTGTTGTTACTTGTTAATCTCCAAAGACCCCAAATCACACATCTTAAGCAACTTCACTGCATGATAAGCAATCAATCATCAATTATACCATCATCTGATGCTATTCATTTCCGCTTCCTATTTTTCTGATTATCAATGAATCCTCTCTGCTGAATTCCAGCTCCTGTTTTAGTTTCCCCTTAATTTTTTTTTCTGGTTTATGGTTTCAAGCCTCCTAAATTTTGAAGACAGTGTATTTGGAAGTGTCAAGTTTAATTTAACTGTTGCTCAAATACTCTTCCAACGGATTTTCAGTTTCACCATTCTTTTCCTACTTCACTATATCTAGACATGGCAGAGGCAAAGAAAAGGAGCAAGGGGAAGGGGCGGGGGGTTGTTTAGTGACAGCAACCATGTCAAGGATGTCTATAGCATTGAGATGTGACAGAAATCAATTCTACAGTTGTTCTTGTATGACTAAATCAGGTGAACATAGCAATAGAACATTAATAGAATTGACAAGATGGCTAGAAGCAAAATGTGCAACCAATTCTGCTGGTGACTCCAAAATGGAACCACAGTCCCTCAGAGATTGAGAATCAGGCCCTTTACTTTGTGATAAACACGTCCTTGGATATAATTGCATCATACATATATCAGATTTAATTGTTTCTTGTTACAGCTGGCAGGACAACAGCTCTGGTTCTCATGGCTTCTAATTTATCTCAATCTTTGTATATTGTGAAATCACTAAAAGATGGAGGACCACAGAGAATGCTAGCATTAATAACAACTATATACATAGCTTTCTGTGAGTGTCTATAAATGATATGAACAAATACAATCTCCATCAAACCCAAATGCAACCAAGCATGCACATTGTAAAACATTCAAACTCTTATATGATGATTCACGCACTCTGATCGCCAGATTATGTTCTACTCCTCTGACGCCCCATGCCCCCCTCCCAATTTTCCACTCCTTACTCCCCAGTCAAAAGAAAAAACCTTGAAGCGACAAGGAATCCCAATTTCACACAATTTTTTAGCTAATTGATAACAAACCGGGAAACGGCACGATATTGCACAATTAAAAAAACACATTAGTAACTACCATAAAGAACTACAATCTTTGCATTCTCACATCAAAAAGCACTCAGGGGGTTAATGTAAAATATAGTGCCATGACAAAGAAGCGCCATTACTTGATCATTCAAAACAGAATTCAGCTTAAGTTCTAGCTGCAGCTGTTGTAGATTGATTCTCTTCCTGACTACTGAATCCCACAGAGCTATAGCACTGTTCCAAACACTGTACAGAGTTTTCTGCACCATTAAAAAAGAAAACACACATTTGAGAATATCATGAAAAGGAAAATCTATTCCAGCGATGTTCAAAACTAAAACACAGTTATGCGCTACATTTGTAAATAGAACCAAAGTTGGTATTCAGTGGAGAATAAATGAGAATTAATTTAATGAAACCATAAACAATCTGTGTTTTAACAACATATATTTCAGAAAATTTCTCTACATATTATCTTAATTTCAAATGTTATTACTCTGTACAGGAATATGTGTTCCGCAAAATACAATAAAGGGACAGCTGGTGGTTTACACACGTGTGGAAGTTTAAAGTATCATGCTAGAAGATTAATAAAAATATAAGATAGGAAGCCTAAATTTATATAGCTAGGTTAACATCCTACCTCTGCAGTTATTTTTTGAACATAATGAACAGCCTCTGCCCTGGCATTAACAAATCTCCATTGCAAATATCTGTTGTACAGCAGCCGTATCTTATGAGCATCTTCGATATAGCTAGCACTCTTCTTCCCTTTCTTGAAATCCACTATAAAACTAAGCACAGAAGTAGAATTATTGGATTGACTAGAGATACTTGATG
Source organism: Omphalea diandra (assembly GCA_949677035.1). NCBI lineage: Eukaryota > Viridiplantae > Streptophyta > Magnoliopsida > Malpighiales > Euphorbiaceae > Omphalea > Omphalea diandra. The sequence continues at coordinate 14,947 of CATIWR010388748.1, forward strand.
GCCTTGTCCGATATGGGCTGACCCCTCTAGAAGGAGGTGTGGAAGGTCTTGCAGAAGGAGTGGATGGTCTTGCACGGCCTGGGCTGACACCTCTACTAATGGAGGTCCTAATGGGTGATGGAAGGCGTGATCCAGGGTTAGGCAACGACTGTGATCTAACTGCAGAAGTTATTAAAGATATTCTATCTGATAAACTTGTTGCAACAAACTTTTGGGGTCCGGATACCTGCTGTGAACGATCATATGTAGAGTTTGCCTCAGACCCTATCCTACCCATATCTTCAAGACCAGATAATTTTGCAGCATCAATAGCCGATTTTTGTAAAGGTTTACTGCTACCATCAGGTGCAGATATTCTTCTGAAGGAAGACAGGCCAACTCCAACAGGTGTGGATAAAGCTCTCACGGTCTTATCAGCGAGATCCACACTTTTATTCAGTGAATTGGAAGATACCTTCCCACCTATCCTACTGGGCCATCGATGCTGATCAATCAATCTAGTATGTAAACCATCTACAGGTTTAGCATTCTCCGATTGATCCTGTACATTCTTCCCTTTAAGTGGACTCCTCTTTCTCTCGGGTGTAGATTTCCATGATCCGGTAGGCGTTTCAGGCTGCTTATGAGCAACATTTGAAGATGGCCGCAGTGTGCGATCAGAGGAGATATTGCTAACTGGTTTTTCCTTCTTGCCGATAGGAATCGAAATAGTATCTGACTGAAACGAAACACTAAGACTTCTCATTGTAGAGGGCCATAGACTCTCTGGTAACCGGCTTCCAGTACTTAGCCTTCTAGATGGCAATTGCATATCCACAGATGAATCATGAACTGGTGTAGAGGGTCTTGAGGGTGAAGGTGGAGTTGAAGGGCGCCTCCTCTCAGCTGATTTGGCTCTTTGGGGCAGCACTTGGGAAGTCGTAGGTAGTGTTCTCGATAGTTTTGGCGATGCACAACGCCGGGAAATAGAAGTTGTTGGCGATTTGTACCTAGAACTAACCTCCCTGGTTCGGGGGCGGCGGGTGGCTGCTGCTGCATTGCTGTTCCCTTCAGCCGGAACCAGGGGAGGTATTGGGGTATCCAGAGCTATGTGCTTTGGTTCACATACATCCATCAAACGCGTTCCAAATTAGATCACATTGATGGAATTTTTTCACATAATTGAACCACATTTAACACCTGTCTTCCACCTTGAAGGGAATCAGACCAACGGCTCCCAAAGAAGATACTTTTCCCTGCAATAAATCTGCCAGAAAAGCATATAACCAGAAAAAAGTAAGATACTACAGAATGGCAAGAAAAAGCAAAGAAAAAATCAATAGAAAATACTACAGAATGGCAAGAAAAAGCAAAGAAAAAATCAATAGAAAAGAAAAAAATCTGAAAATTTGAGAAAAGTTTACATCTTTCCAAAGATCCAGATCTGATAGGGGATGGATTTGAGAATAACGACCACTAAATGCAACTGGGTACTCAATTTTCATCAAGAAAAACCCAAATCCAATCAGATCAGGCCATGACAAAGAGATTAGGCAGAGCTGATGATGAAGATGATAAAACAACATCAGGTACGGTTGCAATAAGAGAAAAACGGAACATTCCACAACATTTGTGTTAACGGTCATTACTCGAGGTTGGTTTTTTTTAGTTATAAAATCCTGGGTTAAGGGGTCCCCGAAGGGCAACATGGAGACTAGGGGGAAGACTGCTGTCACATACAAAAGAGAGAAAGCGTGCGTAGGATAAGAGGACTACTTTTGTTTCACTCCAGCTCTGGGGGGGGGGGGGGGGGGGGGGGGGGGGGGGGGGGGGGGGGGGGGGGGGGGGGGGGGGGGGGGGGGGGGGGGGGGGGGGGGGGGGGGGGGGGGGGGGGGCGGCGGGGGGGGCGGGGGCGGGGGGGGGGGGGGGGGGGCGGCGAGGGGGGGGCGGGGGGGGGGGGCGGCGCCGCC
>CATIWR010388749.1:0-43637 GCA_949677035.1 Omphalea diandra
CTATATATAGATAGTTATATATCTATCTATAATATATATATATATATATATATATATATATATATATATATATATATATATATATATATATATATATATATATATATTCACCTAATACCTATAATATTCACATAGTTGGGCATAATATCTACAAGAAAATTAAGTTCCTTTGTATTGAATTAAGACAATCATGCACAATTAAAACCAATTTGATAGTTATATATTTATATTAAAATAATGGTTTACAACCTAACTCCTTAAAATAAGTGTTTAGATATACATGCTTATAAGAAAAGAAAAGGCATAACATCTATATGTGGAAGGCATAAATCTAGATTATAGAAAGATTCAAACAAAAAATTCTAATCTTCCTATCTCTAGTTTAAGGAACCAGAAATAAGGTGACTTCAAAAGATGTGAACTCTAAGCAAATTGGTTGATGCAGTGATGTAAATCTCTAATTTTTTTATTCTTGATCTCTAAAAGTTCTGCTTAATCTTTAAAGATGAAAAATCTTTAAATGGAGATGTCCCCTATCTTCTACTTCCAAGTCTATTCGACCCTTCAAAATTGCCCCTTCATTGTCTTTTAAAAAGTCATTTCCACTTGGATGCATAACTTAATGCACAACCTTAGTGTTGCCTTTGGCATCTTGTTTGGCTTTGTATAAAGCACTGGCATCTAGATTGCACGACCTTAGTAACAGCTTGTGCACATTTCTAAAGAGCAATTATGATTAGTATGGTCTCCTAGGAAGGCATAGCTTGGAGCCAAGCCTTGGAAATGAATTTGGCATTTTCCTAGAGAAGCTACATATTGGCATTTGGCTTACGTAGGCTTAGCACTTTTACGGAGAGAAATTATACTTAGTTTGGTCTCCTATAAAAGTGCACAACCTAGTGCAAAGCCTTAGCACCAACCTTGGTTTCAACCTTGGGTCCTTATTCTCAACTTCTTTTGCTTCAAACGCATTCCAAATGGTCATCCTTCCATTGCACCATTTTAAATTACTCCATTATTTATCTTTCAATGTATATCAAGCAAAAATAACTCAAAATTTACTAAATCTTAAAAGTGATCGGTTGAAGAAATATGAAATATCCCTTATCCAATAAATATAAAATTTATAAAAAAAATACACACATCAAAAGGGCAACGATTCTTATTCATATAACAACATTTTAACATGCGAGTAAGATAGATAAAATAACAAAAACAAAAAAGCATAGATAAACATAGATATTTAAAAGCAATGAATAATTATATAAGGCAATAACATTCTATGTATCACAAGTTTTATCAAACTATACCCTAAAATTCTAATACCTACTTTGTCATAATCCAAATTATGGCTATGGCTAGTACATAAATTAAGAATAATTTAATCCAAGTAAGTCTAGAGAAATTTATATAAATCTAAAACGAATACTGAAAATTTAGCATTTACTAACTTAATAAAATGTCTTTGAATAAATCCAAATAAAAATGATAGAGATACCAAAAATAAGTTATGCAAACTCTATATAAATAATCAAATAAGTAACCAAAACAATAACAATTAAAGTTAGACTTTAAAAATAAAATTAGGCATAACAAAAATATCAAATGGAATCAAATAAACAATTCTTCTATAAGAAAGACTAAGCTTAGACCCGTTATAGATGTCTACTAATCTAGAAATCATATTATAGATAAGGAAATCATTATTTGAGCTAACATTTAGTGAGTGATAATTATAGCATATAATATAATAAAAATAGGCAAATGTTCAAATGATTTCACAATAATTTGATATTTTAACTATGCTATTGCTGCAAATACTAAAAAATCTAATTTAGTTATCCAACCAACAAGCATTTGAAAGAAAATTTTAATTATTAAAATTAATAAAATAATTTCAAGTTCTTTTTAGTTATCCGATTTAATAAAATATTTCAAATGAATTTTTTTGATATAGTACACTAGGGTGATTATAGTCTAAATCACCAAAGGCCAGATAATAAATGCACTATTAGATAACAGATAATCAAATACAGATCTTCTATCTAGATATCAATATTTGATTCTACTATAATTTACAATGAATTTATGATAATAATAATAACAAATAATAGATAGCTATTGTCGTAAAGGTCTACATGATGAGGACCAAATAACATATATAAATATAGATTACTATGTATAAAATACTGATTTAAAAACTAAAAACTTGTTTCATAAATATTCAAATGATCCAAAAGACAAATCAGATAATAAAATTTTAGATAGAAGAGATAATTGTTCAAATACAGTAACAAAAGATATTGACAATTTAGATTTCAAAATTAGAAAAAAAAAATAATGACTTAAAGTAGATATATATTTAGATTTAGAATTTATTATGTTCAAATTAATAGATTAAATCAGAATATTAATAATAAACATGTTGTAAAACCAAAGTAAAAAAAAAAAAAAGTTGTAATTAAAGTAAAAACTTAAAATCGTTTAAAGCTTGCAATGACTTATACAATCGAATCAAATCAAAATGAAATTTTAAACAATTCAAAAGTTCATTCTCAAAAGTCTAAGAGTTCTAATGTAAAAATATTTACTAAATTCTAATTTGATAGATAAAAATAAATTATAATTAGAGGTGTCAAATGGGGTAAGTCGGGTCATTTTGGATTATATCGTGTTTTTGGATTTGATCATTTTCATATCAGGTCATTTTCGACTTGAGGTATTTTTGGGTTAAGTTTAGGTCATTCGGATTTCCAGCATGTTCAAGTCATCTATTTGGTTTGCATAAAGATTTTAAATTGAATTTTGAGTCTACTCTTAAAAATGATATTTTGAGTCAGGTCAGGTCATTTGTTATTCAATTTTTAAATATCTATTTAGATTTTTTATTATTTATATGATATTTTCTCATTATTTCTTAATAGAAAAAATAATAATTTTCTTTTAAAAAATTATTTTTAGTTAGATAGATTTTATATAAAACAAAACTTGATTAAACTTTTATATTTTTATTTAAATACTTAATAAATTAAATATAATTTTTTTTTTTAGCAAATAACTACATATAATAAAAATAAGCAAACTGAATCCATATAAAATAATATACAAGTTATACATTATAATTTAAACTAATTTACAAACAAACATATAATGTACAATGATCGCAAACCATGCCTTACAAAAAAAAAATTTTATGTATTATGATAAAAATTTGTATAATTAAATTAATTTTGTCTTAATATATAATTGCATCATGGTAAAAATTATAATTATTATAAACTAAGTAAACTTGTGATAAATTTCTTTTATGTGTTAAATTATTTAAGAAATTATGATAAGTATACACTTTACTAAATATTGATTTTGACTTGGGCACGATTAAAATCAATTTATCAAATTAAAATATAATTGACTCAATTAGACAATTTGGATATAATTAAAAATTTGTAAAAAGGTTTGATTTTTTAAAATTATTTTTCTAAAAATTTTTAACTCAAAATTTTTATTATAATAAATGAGTATATAAGATAAATTATGGTACAAACTCTTTTATCATAATATTTTGTCACAATATATTAATATCAAATTTCTTGTGTCTATCAAATTACATATAAGAAGAAGTAATATTATCACAATAATATTTTTGTCATTGTATCAAATAATTTAAAAAATTATAATGAAATTATTTTATCACAATAAATAACTTTTGTTCTTATTAAATAATTTATCACATTAATAAGAAATTGTAATTTTGGCACATAAAAAACATATTAAAGTAAGTAAATTTAATAAAAATACAAAAATGTCATTATATTTAAATAAAAATAAAATTAAAGTTACATTTGAATTTAAATTTAAATTTAATTAAATAACCTAAATATTTTAAAATGAATTTCTTTCTTTTTGTTTTAATTATTCTATCTTATATAAATACAATAATAAAATTTATCTTTTTATAGTTATCGAGTCAATTGAGTCAAATCATGAATTGATCCATTTAGGTTAGTTTTGACGCGTTCCACTAGGTTGACCCTTACCGAACTCAACTAAAAAATTTGCGAGCAATTTTGGGTTTATCTAGGTTTAGATCACCTTTTTTTGGGTAGGTTTGCTTTTATTTTTTGAATTAGATAAAAAAAAATCACCTCTAATTGTAATTAAAAATAATTTTGCGAAAAAATCTCATTTTCTAAAAAAATTTCATAATTAATTCAAAGTGTTGTGATAAATATTATTTTGTTTTAAATGCTTTTAAGCTAAGAAATTTTTTTAAAAAAAAGATAAAAACAGGTATCATATATTATAATTATCAATCACATAAACTCCATATATAGATAATCGAAATCCAACTATTTAAAACCTAAACTAAGTCCAAGCATTAAATAGCAAGCAAATTAAATACTTGAGAAAATATTAGAATTTCTATATAATTTTAAGATAAACAATTACTCTCAATATAAGCTAGCCAATAGGAAGGCAAAGAATTAGAACACAATAATTATAGAAAAGTTGAAACAAAGATAAATATTAGGAGATTAGAATAAAATAAATAAAATGATTAACTTGAGAATTCAAAATATGAAGTGCACTATAAAATTTGCAAATTTATAAGATTGGATCTATTAGAAGGAATTAAGATAACAAAGGTAAAATCCAGCTTTTGTTTGAGTGATTGGAAATAACGAAAATATGAGTATGCAGTCTAATGGATAAAACTAGAGTTCACTACTTATTAACAAAATCTTAGAGAGTGGAGAGATGAATGGTGGTTGCTATTATACCAATAAAATAAATATTAAACAATATTGTGACCCCATAATGAAACTTCCATCATGCTCAGTGGAGATTTTATAGATTGTAGAGGAGAAATATTAGGAGGCCTAGGGGTGTAATTGAGTAGTTTTCTCATATTCAAGTTCAGCTCAACTTTAAAATTTGAAACTCGATTTCAAGTTTAAGTTTGAACTCGATCAAACTTCAATTTTTAAACCCGAACTTGAGCTCGATCGACTACTCGAATACTCAACCTTAGAATCATTATTTATATATAGATATTATGTGAAACCTATAAATTGAAATTTTTGTTCAAATAAGCTCGATCATGTATGAATAGATTAAGCTCAGTTTGATAATATTATAAATATGATATTTTCAAAGAATAAATTCATAAAATTACTTAATATTGACTAAACTTGATTTGACTTGCTAGTCTCTTAAGTCGAGTATTTTGACTCAAATTTTACTTGATTAAAATAACTCGAATTTGAGCTCAACTCAATTAATCTCAAGTCAATTTTGAGTATTTCTCAAATCAATCTCGAGTAATTTATGAGCTGTCTCAGTTCGTTTACACTCGTAAGAATGTTGATATAGCCACTTCAAAAAAATCTCAAAGTTTTAAAAGTAAAATAAATAAATAAATAAAAACACTACACTTCAAAATATCTTCTCTTCACATGAAAACAATAACAAACCATTAGGGTTAAAAACGCTGACCCCTTGAGTTTTTCCCTATTATGCTATTTAGTCCTACATTTTTAAAAATTATATTAAAATATCATTCACTTTTGGTTCTGTTAAATTACTTTATTAGTCCATCCATTTTTACTATAATTTCTATTGGTCAAAGCTAAATTACCACAATTTTTGTTAGTCAAAGCAAAAAGGTCAACAAATTAAATTTTATTTTTTAAAATTGCAAAAATATCCTTATCCTCCTTCAAATGGGTCTTCACACTCATCTCCCACTCAATCACCAATTTCATAATAATTTCATTTAGTTTCACAGCAATTCTTAACCTCCACAACAATTCACTTTCATCTTCCCAACTAAAAGCACCTTCCTTAACCTCCACAATAATTCTTCCTTTCTCTAACCACTACCCTCTATACCGGCCAATTCTCTAACCACCATATAACTGATTGATTCTCACTTCGCATTAGTTTCAAGATAGATGCGATCGACAATCAAAAAGCTGCTTGTATTCAACCCACCTTTGACAATCAAAAGCTTCTCGGCCTTGACCTGCATTCTCATCCTCGACCCGCCTTTAACAATCATATCTCAATCTGTGATTGGTTACGAACTTGATTTACGCCTTCGTTTGATGATGATGGGTATGGAGTTAATTATGATCTTAATCTTCATTCGACGATGATGGACCTTTGTTTGATGATTCTGTGTGAATTTGATTCGGATGGAAAAGAATGGTAGTTAAGTCAAGTCTAATTTAATCAAGATTGGGTCTTATGAATGATGAGTGTTGCAATTACGTGTGGTTTTCAAATTGCGAATGAGTTGGTTTGTTTATTGTTTTTGCGATTTGAATTGTGAATGAGTTGTAATTTTATGAGTTATTTGTTAAATGAGTCTGGTAATGAAAAATTGAAGCTCTTGGAGAGGCTAAATTTGATTTCTGATTTTGTTAGATTTGATTTAAAAATGTATTAGTTTGGATGAATTAATTTTGTTAATGAATGAAAAACTAAGTTATGGAAATTCAATTTTGTTGAATTAAATTTGTTTAAAAAGTAAAACAAAGCTTTGGCACAAAGGAAAATTTAACCCAGAACTAAAAGGCATAATGAACATTTCGTATGATTTTAATAGAAAAATTAATAGAAGAATATGATAATTAACAGAGCTAAAATGCAATGATCTTTTAGTATAATTTTAAAAAATGAAAAACTAAATATTATAATAAGGAAAAACCCAAGGGACCCAGCATATTTAACCTACACCATTATTACTTCGTCATCTAAGGGCTAAAATAACATCAATAAATTAATAAAATTTAAAAACCTCCATAGGATATTACAATTGATTCGTAACAAAAGTAGATTGGACGCATAAAAGATGCAAGGCAAAAACATGCTTTGCACTGGTTAATTGCATTTTCTAAGTGAACTGCTTCCACTTGAATCTAATTGTTTCTTCTTCCCATTTTACCCATATTTGAGAGAGATTGTGGGAAGCGAACTCATATCAAGAAGGAACTCCCAGATATGCACCTATGAAGAGCTCACCAGAAAAAAAAATGATCCCGAGAGGTACCATTGATACCAAAATAGCTCACCCATCCTGGAAAGGACCTGCATTAACTGGCTTCTGGAAGACTCTTATCACTGGCATTCCATCACCATCATCATTTCCAATCCTCCACAAGCGATCCTTTTTTCTCTGAGGCTTCTTGTGGTGCTTATGTGATGCATTTATCTTCCTGGCAGTGACCTTCTGGGAAGCAAGTCTATTGGCCATATCAAATGAATTTAGATCATCTAATACATGCTCAAGAATACGTTCACTTTCACCTTCAATATCTGGAGGGCTTTCAGTGACAGATGAATCTGTCTCTTGCACCTCAGACACACTGGCACCTCCATTATCTTCAATACCTGCTTCCTCGTTGGACATTCCAGGTGGCACCTCAAAGTGGGGTAGCTTGCCATCTATGTAATCCTTCAAAATTTGACGTGCAGCTCTAGTTTCATCTGGCAGTCCACTGGAAGCAACATATCCACGAGATGCACAATAGGTCCTTAAAAATTCTGATGCCACAGGAGGCCGAGATTGTGGCTCATATGGCCTAGGCTTTGGTAGGTTTATTTTGTAAACATCCTCAATGACATGCCTCGGGACTTTATTAGCCACAACCTGCACAGCCTCCCTGTGCTCGGTCATTCGATCTATTGGTAACACCCCAGAAGCAATCATTTCATATCTTGAGCTTGTGAAGGAAGGGAATACTAATCCAGGACAGTCACATAAGGTCAGCTCCTCAGAGATAATCAGTGTTTGGAAGTGCTTGGTTTTCCCTGGTGTTGAGGTGACTCCAGTCCGCTTCTGGCCTACCAAAGCATTGATTGTAGAGCTTTTGCCCACATTAGGATACCCAACAAATCCCACTACCACATTCTTAGGAGCTGAGTATCCAGAAGTGCTTTCACACAGAGGATAACCACTAAATGAGTTATTGCTACTAGAGGCTGATTTCCTCCTCATCTTGACTATCTCTTCTGCCTCTGACTTTAAACGAGACAAAAGCTGATCCCTGCCATATATTTTTGTATCAGGGTCATCAGTCTTTTCAAGAGGAGCTTGTCCCTTCCACAGTTCTTTGAGCTTTTTCCTTTCAAGAGCTGCAGAAGCAGCCTTGGCTGACCAGAACACAAACAGAATCTCATGATGGTGGAAATACTCTGCCCATTTACGCCTGCAGTGAACAAAGAAAACCAAAATATAGACCAAGGAGTGGAGAACTAAATAGCATGAATGTAAACTCGCGAAGAAAAGTGATAACCTGACTGAAAAAGGTAACAGATCTGCCTTGTTTACAAGGAGCAATGTTGTTTTGTGCTCATCAACCTCTCGTGCATAAACCTACAATAAACAAAACCAATTCATGTCCCATTTTGCTGGCCGAAAACTATCTTAATATAGGAAGACAGGAAAAGGATATGCAACACTTAATTCCTGAAAGACTAATGTCTGGTTACACTTAAATCATTATTTGTTGAAGGGTCCAAGTAACATAGATTAACAAAGATGTGGAAAGCTCAAATAGATATAGTAACAATTTTGACCACTTCAAACACTATTCTAAATTCACTTTCTAAGGAGGAAATGAAGAAAATAATAAATGAAAAATCAAAGTAATTCTGAGAAAAAAGCCATCATTAGCATCAGAGAATCAATGCACTATGGGATTCCTAAGTATTTACTCCTGACATAATATCTGGTTTTTCTTTTGTTTTTTTCTTTTTTTTTTTTGCCGGATCCAGCTATTCTTTAAGAAAACACTTTCTGATCACATGACGACGACACTTTTATCTCTCAAAGTAGGCAGAATTTTGTAAACAATTTAAGAAACATATTACCTCAAGGTCAGGACAGCAGTAGAACAAGGGATCTCGTGCATCAACAACCATTACAAGCTGAATAGAACAAATCAAAGATAAAAAGTTTATGAGATAGGTTATACATCTTAAGGAAGAAGACTTAATATAATGAGAATTAAAAAAACTAACATAAAGTAAAAGGTATACAAGTGAAGAATTCAACTGCCTTATTAAAAAAAGAGTGACCAAATTATCTATTAACTCATAGTCTCATACTGCATTAAGAAACTAGAATATAGCATAAGATTTTGCAACACATACAAATTGAATAGCACTGTTCAGATTATAAATGAATGATAAGTTGACACAGATCTTATTCTTTTGGAAATTTTTATGTCACCAGAAGAAACTAGAATTACATGTCATTCCCGATTCTATAGTGCACAAAGCATGGCCCGGGCCAAATGTCATGAAACACTACTTTGCTTCCGTTTAAAATCCATGCACCCGTCACAGACATTTTGTTGACTCCCTTCCTTTCCATACAGTCAACTTTTTACTTTTAGCTCAGGTTTTGATCACATTCTGCAAGTTGTCTAGAAAAAGGCTTATACATAAATTAAGGAGATTAAACAATAGAACAATATCCACACAATTTGTACCCCATCTATTCTGAGCCTCTTCAGTAGCGGAAGGCCAGAAGCTTGCTGGGTTGCAGTTACGGATTATTCTTTAGCAACAGATATATGTCTTCTCATGGCAATTTACAACCCTAGTTAATAATGTGTTTCACTACTTGAACTCCTCCAAATTGAATGTCATCACATTCTCCTTCTCTTCAACAGAGGGTTCCTGGACCCTAAGTATTCTGACATACTATAAGTAAGATAAAGCAAAAGGAAATAGAAAGGTCCTAAAATCATGAACTTTCTGCATAATGCAATGAAAAAAGAAAGAAAGAAAGAAAGAACAGCTTACTAAATCACTGCGCTCAACCACCCGCCAAAGCTGTCTCCAAATATCTAGGTTCTTTTCAAATGGCGTCAGAACAAGCTTCTCATTCTCCTCAAGGCTGAAGCAATTACAGTGACACAAATCCATCAGAAAAAAAGCTTCTGGGAATCCATCTTATTAGCAATTATCTAAAAGGCAAGAAAAATATATTTCTTAACATTTGGTAATCATTGATAAACCAAAAGAGTAAAATGTCCTTTTAACAATACAAAGGATTCCCATCCGAGATACAATTTTTTTATTTTTTGTTATTGCGACTTTGTTATTGAAATTCATTATGCTTCTTCTAGATTGAAAAATCAGGAAGAACCCAAGTTGAGCAATCACTCAAAAACATCCAGCAATTTAAACCTTTGTTAGTCATAGTTGTTAAAGGTGCGTCTCGGGCCGCAAGGCGCACCAAGTGCCAGCTTTTGCCCTTTAGAATGCCAAAGGTGGGTGATGTTACAAAGGCGCACATCTTGGGCCTCAAGTGAGGCGTGCCTTTATGACAATCTTTACATATTTGTTTTCTCTTTTTTTTTTTTGTTTTATGTGTAAGTAAATCTGAACAATTGATTAAAAATTAAAAAACACTTTTGGTCGACCTTACCATACCTGATTATTTCAAGAAAAAACAAAAAAAATGAAACAATAAATCTGCTCCAGCGGTAAAAAAGAAAAATAACAGAAAGTTAGAGCAAGAAAGAAATATGCTTCAGCCAAAAAAATAGAAGAAGAAGAAGAAAATTGCTGAGAAAACAAAAGATGATGAAATTTTGCTTCAGCCAAAAAAAATAAAAGAAGAAGAAAAAGAAGTTGCTGACAAATAAAAGAAAAAACAATCTTAGGAAACTTAGGAGCCTTGTGTGTTTAGGATTTGAAACTTTTATTAAGTTTTCTTTTTCTTTGTGTGTGTGTTTTTTTATTGTTATTATTTAATGTGTATTGAACATTAATAGTTATAATATTATATCACCTTGCTAATAGCCTAATAATAAATTTAAAATTTTTTTAAATGTTTTATTTTTGCGTCTCATGTCACTCAGGTGCACATCTGCACTTGCGCCTTGCGCCTAGGCTCTAGGACCCCTTAGTGCCTCAGTTTGCCATGCGCCTTTAATAACTATGTTGTTAGTGTGTTTGGTTCTGTTCTTTTCTTTATCCAAGTGGTATTTATACATCTTCACATTAACTGCTATACTTTAGAGACAGGCAACCAAATATCAATAGGAATGCCAGCTACAAGTTACACAGCCTACTAGCTAATTGTTCAGTTTCAACTTAACTAGCAAGCAAATTAATACATGCCAAGATAGACTTTCTCACAGCGGTAAAATTATAAGGTAGGACACCCTTTACAACTTCTCGCTCTTTTGTAACAAGCAGCAAAGTTTTGAAGAGCTAAAAGAACAATGTTTGTTAACATTCCCTTGTAAATGTTGGTGTTATATAAGCAAATCTAACCTCGCAAGGCTTCTACGCCAGGTTAAAAAAGCCTGTCTTTCATTAGCATCAAGCTCCTCTACAGACATTCCAGCATTCCATGGCGGTCTACAGAAGTAAAAGCAAACAGCTTTATCGAACAATCACAATCCTATATTGAATTTTTCTTTTTTTTTTTTTTTTTTGTTAAGAAAAATACTAAAGAAAAGAAAAGAAATACCTTCGAGGAACTCGAAGCCTACTAGAATGCAACGCCTCCTCTTTCTTCCTTTCCTCCGGTGTTATATCACTGCTACTTGAGCTCCCGTCCCTGCTCCACCAGCACAATAAAACAATAAATGAACATCAGAGTATAAAAACCCAATTCATGAATAATAATAATAATAATAATAATAATAACAATGAAGAAAGACCGAAAGAAAGAAGCGCACAGGTTGATGAAGAGGTTGGGGGTAGGATGGTGGAGAGAGAATAGACAGTCGGCCTCGTCGGCTTGCTCGATGACGGCGTCGATATCGCTGACTTCAGTGACGGATTCGAGAACTTTCTTGTTAAGGGACTTGTACGAAAGACCTCTCTCTTTGGATTGTTGGATCATCTGGTTGTGGTGCTTCACCAGCGCCCTTCCTAGCCCTGTCTTCTCGTTCTTCCCCATCTCTCTCTCTCTCTCTCTCTCTTTTTTACATTTATTTTCCGTCTATCGTTCAATCTAATTTTGTAGAATTAAGACTAAATTATTGAATAAGTGGAGGCCAGTTATATATATATATATATATATATATATATATATATATATATATATATATATATAAAAGAGAGAGAGAGAAATCAACTTCATTATCCCTAAAAAAAACTTCATTAAACTATAGACGCCCAAGCTCAAAAAACCTATCAAGCAAAATCTTATATAAGAAAAATCTTGGAAGGAAAATGAGTATTCACCGAAACAAAAGAACAATAAAGATCAGACAAGGAACATCAGCCAATGCGAGATCATAAACCTACAGTTGAGATTCGTCCTCAAGCCAAATCCACTTATCATCTAATCTCAAATCGAACTTGGTTAAGAAATGAGCAACACTATTACAAGTTCTCCGAATAGCAATAAAATAACAAGATTGAAACAAACAAGCTAAAAAAAATATATCATCTAAAATAAGATCACATTCAGAAAAGGAATCTTCCTTTTACAAAAGAGCTACCCCATCAGCCGAGTCTAACTCCATGATCACCTTTCTGAAAATCACACTCTAAAGCTATTTGCATTCCTTCCCTCACTGTTATCAACTCTGCCAATATTATCGAAGAAACACTCTCCTTTTTTCTAGCATAGGCAGAACCTTCATAATCACACACCACAACCCCAGTACCACACATACAATTCAACTCAACAAAGGCAATGTTAACATTCAATTTTAGATAGCCAACATGAGGCAGGACCAGCTATTACTCACTTTAGAGAGTTTGGGCAGAGATTGAGCATGAAACATGGTGATAAGATACTCTTGTTGAAACATAGTTGCCCAACTATATGCTTGATCAACACAAAAGCAAGAAGACCCATGTAATGTGCTATTACGAATGAATTTGGCCACCTAACAACATAGTGCAAAGACTTCAAATTAGTCCTTATCCAATGCATCCCTTACCATTCATAGTGCATCAATGGCCATTCCTTTTAGAGATTCACAATTAAAGGGTTGTGTTTTCATATTCGCATAGACATTGGACAATTGAAAAGTGCATGACACTCATCCCCAAAACAATACCCACATTAATAATAATGAGGCAACACAAGTACATGATGAAGAATAAGACAAGTCAAGATTGACAAGAGATTATGACAAAGTTGTCAGAGAAAAATATGCAACTTAAGAGGGAGGCTTAAACTCCAAATGAATTTCCACCAACCTAACATTATAGAAGAAAAAGAACTGGCATGGGACACGTTAGGCACTATGCCAAGATTTTATGCGCTCTTAACAAAATAAATTCTCCGTCTATCAAAATGTCAACACATGTGATCAGGACCTATAAAACGAGAACATAAAATAGAGAGAATAGATTCAACATCATGAGAAAAAAAAATGTTGTTTAATAAGATCCACTTTCCATTGGCCAATAGCAACTGTGAAACTCTGGTATCTTGAGGTTGAGAAGGGGGCAGTGAAATAATCCTGGCAATCATTTATCCAACATACTAGAACCTCCTCACTATTCACAACACACTAACGAACACCACTATTGAATAAATCCTATACCAGATAATGCTATGCCAAATATAAGAGGGATTTTTACTAATATTCGCCTTCAATGCCGAACTAGATGAGAAATATCTCCCTTTTAAGCACTTGAGTAACCAAAGAAAAAGGTTGAATCATAATTCGCCATAGTTGTTTACCAAGTATCACCTTATGAAAAATTTCATGCATATATATATATATATATATATATATATATATATATATATATATAAGGGGACTGACATGAGTTGAAGCCCTCCTACAAAACAAGAATTACCTAGTGGAGGAGAAGTGGAGCTAAAAGCAACCCCTACTGGTGGCTATTGATGGAGAAAGGGGGGCTTTAATGGAGAAAACCCTCAGGGTCTCATTGTAATTTTATGGCTCTAAATAGAAAATTGTAAATCCTTGAACTCTTGCTAGTTGTGTGCCTTAATAAGGTAAACACTAACGTGTCATTTGTCTAAATGTTCCATGTGTTTGATTTATGGTTTGTTACAGATCTTTTTTGAAAGACTTAAATACAACTTCAAGCAACCTTGAAGATAAGAAATAAAGTGTAAGGGAATTTACTCTTAAGTAAATAAATAAATCTAAATGTTGAAATAAAAAATGAATAAATTATAAAAATTAAAATTACGTGCAATTAATACTTTTAATTTTTATTTTTATTAATAAAAACATAAATATAATTTTTTCTTTTAAATATATCATCTAGCTAGATTTTAGATCTCTCAACATTTTAATTGATTTAATTAGATTTAACATTATTAATTTATTATAAATAGAATAATTTGTTTTATTTTGTTAAGCTATTTAGATATAGTTTTATTGGCAAGCAATATAAAAAATTAATTTTGTATTTAAAAATATAAAAGTTAATTTTTTTATATCAATAAAAATAATTTATAATTTGTGAGATAACAAAAACTAATTTTCAAATTTTTTCATTCTATAAAATTTTTCACTCTTTGTCTCATCTCAAATAATAGAATATATTTTTAATATGAAACTTTTTCTTTTGGATTTCGCTTGTTTTGTTAGTATCTTAGGCTAAATCTTTTGATCTAGGACCTATATGTTGCCATGAATATTGATTGATTGATTTTATGATTTCAATGACTATGTTGGGATTTTGTTCTTTAGCAAGTGAATGATTTTTGAGCCTAATGCTTGTGATTGTTTGGCCACCAATTACATAATTTATGTTTCATTTATAGATCAAGAGATTGTAAATTAAAATATACCTAGAATCACTCCCCTTAGGTTAATTGATGAGTAAATATACCCACTTAACCTATTGCTATCACTTAAATGATTACTAAAGCTAATGAAGTAATGCATTCCTAGTTCACATCAAGATGTGGATATAGAGGAATGGTTACATGTTAAGTGACATTTTGAAAAAAAGCCTTCATAACTGGAGAGGCAATCAATAGTTACAATCCTTAACAATTAGAGAAGGGTTCGATAATCTTAGGATTCCACTTGTTAAGTCTTTGCCCTAAGCTTTTAACGTCCTTCAAAATGCATTTGCATTCCATATTTATGATATTCCATTTTCCATGATTCATGTGTTTGTGTCTTATTTGTTATTATATTGCTATTATGTGATTCATGTGATGTTGGATGGTTTTGACGTTAGACTTAGAATATACTTAGGTTCCCTTGACTTGGAGGAGATTTGGCGAGTCTCTTTTACTTGGGTACACTTCCTTTTATGTTATCTTGCCTTATGCATGGTTATGGTTGTTTAATATGCATGACCTCCTCATTTGATGTTGCATGCCTCCTTCTCTTTTAGTATGATTATAATACTTTGATGATGATGTGCGTGATTGGATGTGCTAAAAACATGTTTAGGGGTGATAATTGGATTAATTAATAATGATGACAAAATGGTAAAAAGTGAACCAAAGATACCCGAAGGCCAGATCCCTAAATTTGGACAGTCTGGGGATGCCTACCTTACTCCCCTAGTGGTACCAATTTTCGAACCTAATCTCTGAGGGGGTGAAGATGAATTGAGCATTCTATAAGACTTAGTTAGGGTCAAAATTTGTCCTTGCCCATATTCTTATCTCGACCAAAGTCCAGTGGTGACTCCACACTCCCAAGGGATGATACTAATATATTATCCCATTTCGGTCCCCCGTTGACCATAATTGAAAAAAGAGCTTAAATCTTGCATGAAGCCTAAAGAATCCCCTACTAATCTAAACATGAGCCATAATTTGGGGTTATTAACAATGTATGACCATCATCCTCCCAATCCCTTATTGGCTGATAAAAGGTAAGAGTCACAGGCAAGATTCCACTAGTTTGAGCGTAACCCTAAAATCGAGGCACTCACATTGGCAACTTCTCCATGGACTCAAAATTGATTTAACATTTTGTCTTTTGTTCACATTTTACCATATTATCTTTGTTATTAGTTAATCCATTGCATTCATCTAACCTTCACACTTCACCATATGCACTAGGTCTGCCTTTAGATAAACTGATGGATTCTTCAAACTTGAGACTTAAGCAACATTTAAGCTTAGGAGATAGTGAAGAGGGTTCATCAGTCATAAGCTGAGTACTTTCAGATATATCAAATAGAGGGGGGGTTATGACAACTGTCCCCTAAGTTTGTGAAAGCCATTAACTATAACAACTATCTCAACCACTAGGTGTATATAGGAGGTAATAATACCTTGGAATAAGATTCCCCTTTGTTTGCATTTCTTCTTCAATAGGAGGGTTGACGTCCTTAAAGAACATGACTATGCATCCAATGTAAATATGATGTTATCTCATTCCATTTTAATGTAAATACTCCCTATGTAAGTATTTGTAAATATCCATATCCTACCATATAAGTGCTTTCATGTACATCCTTTGTCTTCCTTGTTAAAAGAGATTTTTCATTTTATGTAAGTAGTTTTCTTTTACATATGAATTTCTTTTATTTGTTTTATGTATGAATTTCTTTTATTTGTTAACTCTTATGTATATATATTCTTCACTCTTATATATATATATATATATATATATATATATATATATATATATATATATATATGTATGTGTGTGTATGTAATCTTTTGAGACTTTAACCCTACTTAGTCCGAGGTAACCACATATTCTTTATGCCATATTAATGGAAAAATAAGTCCCCACTTAGGAAAGCGCCTTTGAACCTCATGTGTGAGAGGAATAAGGTTCGAAAGATCTTTTGCAATATCATTTGCATCTCATGCATACATGCTTCTTTTACTTTATTCATGCATCCTTTATAGCCATCATAGCTCCGTCCAAACCCTCTTGGAAGAGAAGGGGCAAACAACTAACTAGGAAAAACATGATGCAAAGTTTAATTCAAAGATTGAAATTAATCATGAAACTGATTGTGTCACTTAAGATAATAGAGAGGATAAGAGTTGCTTAAGCCATACCATAGAGGAAAGAATCATTGAGGAGGTGAATAAATGTCCCAATGAAATTCTGAAGAAGACTAATGTATCTGCTAATAGGACTGACAAGAGGAAAACATCTATGGAGGCACACAAACCTATGGTGATTGATGGTAACCTATTTAGGATAAAGGAGTACCATGAGAGTAAGTTGGCTAAAGAAATAAAGAGCATTACTTCAGTTCTAGATAAGCCTATGAAGAGTAAGTAGAAGAGCACTCGATTTGACAACATTACTAAATAATTAGAAAAGATCCAAAAGACACTTGGCACTGAGGGTCTGGAGAAAGGAACCAATATTGAAGCACTGCTTATTTGAAAACCTGATAAACTTTTGGCTAATTTTCTGAATGCCCGAGCTCTTGAAGTTTATAGGAACTCAAAATGTAAGGAACCATATTCGTTCATATGTGTTGGTTGTGAAGACGGTCGGGGTACCAATAGATACTATGCTAGAACTTTTTAAGTTGTCAATAGAGGGCTCAACAAAGACTTAGTATTTTAATAAGATAAAGACAATTAAAGAATATTAGAAAGAGTTAATAGAAGTTTTTAAAAAGCATTATACCTATAACTCAGATCTATAAGTTACCTTGCAAGACCTAAAGTCATTGAAATAAAAAAAAAAAGTTTACTGACTATTTAAAGAGATAAAAGAAGATGGCCTCCAGAGTAACCACTAGACTGACTGAAAGAGATCAAGTTTATATGATTATTAGAGGAGCTTTACTCAATATAAACATCCAAATTAAAAGGCATATAGGTGAGTAATTTTAAGGATCTTAGGGAAGTTGGCTTATAAGTTGAGGAATTAGAGTTTGAATCGAAGAGGTAGTATGATGGAAGGAGAAAAACACCATTTTAAGCTCAAGGAAAAAGAAACAAGATAATTGACATAAATGCAGTAAGGGTCCCATGATTATTCACCGATTTGGGAATGCCTCTATGTAATGTGTTTACGAGGTTATAAAAGAAAGGGGTATTCAAACAGTTGGCACCAAGGCAGCCCCAAATCCGTTGCCAAGAGGATATGATATAAGTACTTACTAGGCCTTCCACTAAAAAGCTTGGCGTAATATTGATGATTGTTACAAGCTAAGGCATAAGATTCAATACCTCATTGATTATAAAACCATTGTGCCACAAAACTCCAAAAGACCAAACATAAGCGGGAATCCGCTCTTAAACTATTATAATGTTCCACCCTCAAACCAAAAGACTTTTATGATTAATTTTAGGATTCTTGAGGAGGTTTTGATGGCCACCTTTAAGGAAGGGACTCCCATGAAGGTTGCAATTGACATTTATACTATTAATCACTGGGAAAGCTCAAATAAGGAGACAAAGGAGGTGAAAAGAGAGAGGACGATCAAGTTATGGGAAGAGAGTGATAAAGAGAAATGAGAAGAGTAGGTGAGCCATGTAACTAAGAGTGGGAAATACTATCCAGATAGGAAGGCTCCTAAAGAGCCTAAAGTTGAGAAAGAGGTGGATAAACTTAAGATGAAGGAGAAGAAAGAGGAAAATTATGTTTTGAGATAGTTGAGGAAGATGCCAACCCAAATAACTGTGTGGGAGTTGCTTATCACCTTTCAAGTACATAAGAGAGCCATGGTTGAAGCTTTATCAAGTTTGATAATCTTTAAGGAAGCTATGTTAAAGGATGTTGTTATTTTAGTTACCGATAAGGTAAAAATCACCTTTTTTTGATGAAGATTTATCACCTAAGGGAAAGGATCATAATCTGGCTTTATTTATTTAAGCTGAGATAAAAGGAAGATGAACACCATGTGTGATGGTGGGTGATGGGTCTGAAATTAACATTTGCCCTTTGAAGTTATTGCATAAGTTTGGTGTGTCAGAGAAGGACTTAGAAGCATTAGATAGCATTATCTAGGCTTATGATGATAGGAGAAGGATAGTAACCTATGTGTTTGAGGCTATGGTAAATACTGGAATTAAGGAGATGATTCACAGTGGTAGACATTTTCATCATTATTTACTATTTTTAGGAAGGCTTTGGTATCACCCATTGTGAGGAGTATCGTCTATAGTGCATCAAAAGGTTAAGATCCCTTATAAAGGAGAAGTGGTGATGATTTATGCAGAAGTTAGAGAAATCATGTCAACAATAAGCATAGTTGTTCCCCATCTTAGAGGCTTTCAAGTAGCTGGGGTTACAAACAAATGGGTTGATCCAAACGTGATGGGCATCATGAAGAATATGATTTTTTTTCTAGGGGAAAGAATTCTACAAGTGTGCTGAAATTCCTAAAAATTCCTACTAGACCATTAGAAGAGGATTGGGTTATTATAGAAAGGGAGGAAAGCTAAAGATAAGAGATTTGCATGGTCCTTTATCTTAGTTCCCTATAAAAAAAAAAAAAAAGAGAGATTATCGGAGGAGTTGAGAAGGAAATCACTGACAAAGATGAGAAACATGTAGAAGAGGATTCTATAGGTGATAGGCATTCTTTCAGATGCAAGTTAGAGAGATAGGCTATTTGAACTACTAGGTTTCATCAAATGAAGAAGGTGAGAGGAAAAAGAAAAAGAAGAAGGGTAAATAGGCTGTAAATAATAGGGATACTCAGGAATCAGGTCAAACAACAATTTAGCATGGTCCTCAAGTTACTTGGCCATGGAATAACAAATGGAAAATCTCTAATGGACAACATTAGCAGTATATAGATGATATGCACTTTTATGCTACAAGTGACGATCTTATGAAGAGGAAAATGTCTAGAATTGTTAATAAAGATAAACCCTTTGTGTATCTAAAATGAGGGTATACTAGTTTATGTAAGTTCACTAAAAGGATGTATATAGGGATGACCTTAGAAAATATTGAGAACATGATTATGTATTTCATTAAAGATGTAGGTGATGAAACACATGGTCAAATGACTAATGTTGAACATATTAAGTTGGATGTGGTGCTCTAGAAAATTTTTATGAAGATTGAGCTAGGAGATGATAAGATAAAACAAGATTTTGAGGGAGTGGTCAATGCCATGGTTACATAGAAATCAAGAAGGAAGTAGGTCTGAACAGGTCAATGATATCAATGCTACTTGAGTAGTTAATGAGAAGAAAGTTGAAAAGGAAGAGAAGACTAAATTAAAGGGACTCTTGCCAACTTGCCATAAGAAATTACTTTTCTTGATACCTTTGATATTCTTGTTTCTAGCCTTTTCGAGGATGACGATGTATTTATTTCAAAGTTTAAGCAATGAATGATGAATTTGCTTGTGCGATGTGTTTCTTAATGATAATGTTTAATCTTGGCATACAAAAGAATTTGAAAATCCTGCTTATTACTAGTGATGTTACATTGAAGGTATAAAGGAAATTTGAATAACTGCTCAGGAAATATCAAAAGGTTTTTGTTTAGACATATGAGGATATGCCATGGGTTGATCGATGGATAGTTGAGTACAATATTTTGACTTGCACACAAATAAGGCCGGTGAAGCACATGCTTAGGAGAATGAGACCAAAGTTAGTTCAATTACTCAAGAAAGAGTTGGCAAAGCAATTGAAAGCTAAGTTTATAGAGATAATTGATTATCTCGAGCGGTTAGCCTATATAGTGCTAGTGTTGAAAAAGGATGAAAGAGTAAAAATGTGTGGATTATGGAGACTTGAATAAGGCATGCCCTAAAGAAAGATTTCCCTTTGCCCCATATTGATGTATTGGTAGACAATGTTGTGGCATGTCTTATGCACTCCTTTATGGATGGATTGTCGAGCTTTAATTAGGTTCTTATGGCTATTACAGATAAGGTAAAGATGACTTTTCATCATAAAATGGGTACATATTACTATGAGATGATGTTATTTAGTTTGAATAATACAGGAGCAACTTACCATTAAATGGAGACTACTTTATTCCATAACTTAATCCACAAAGAAGTGGACGTGTATGTAGATGATATAATGGTAAAGTTTGAGACAAGTGAAAGACACTTTGAAGCCTTAAAAAAGTTCTAGAGAGTTGACCAGTATAACCTGAGGTTGAATCTTAAGAAGTGTTTATCGAAGGTCATATCTAGTAAATTATTAAGACATACGGTGAGCGAAAGGGTATTGAAATGGATCTGAATAAGGTAAAGGCAATTTAAGATATGCCTGCGCTGATGACCAAAAAGGAAGTTTGAGGTTTCTTAGGCGCCTCCAGTACATTGTAGGTACATAACTCGACTCACTCCCATCTATGAGCTAATTTTCAAATTACTAAGGAAAGACTAACTAGTGAAGTGAATTAAATAGTGTCAAAGGGCTTTTGGAAAGATAAAAGAGTACCTAACAAACTCATTAGTACTAAAACCCTGAACTCAGGAAAGCCATTAATTTTGTATTTGATAATAGAGGAGAGTTCTGTTGCGGTAACGTTGGCATAAGAGGATGAAGAAGGGAATGAACATGTTGTGTATTACCTCAGTAAGAAACTACTCCCTTACAAAGAAAAGTACAATAAGATAAACAAAGACCTGTTTGGTGTTGGTTTGGGCTGTAAAAATGTTGAGGCATTATTTCTAGTCATACTTTGTTGAGGTGGCTTAAAACTTGATCCAGTTAGGTATTTGCATAATGCCCCTTCCTTGATTGGAAAATTAACAAAATTGCTAATATTTTGATAGAGTTTGATATTAAGTACATAACTAAGAAGGTGACTAAGGGTCAAGTGGTAACAAAATATTTATCTCAATAACCACTTGTGAATGGTAAAGTTGAGCTCCCTCAATTACTAGAAGAAGGGCTAGAAGTAATTAAGCCTCAAAACTAAAGAATGTACTTTGATGGAATAATGAATAAGAAAGGGGATGGTGTAGAAGTAATCTTGGTCCAAAAGGAGAGTTGTTTCTAATGGCCAAGAAATTGGATTTCAGAGTAACCAATAATATGGCTGAATATGAAGCTTTTGCATTGGGGTTATAATTTTCAATGCTAAAAAACATAAAGACAACTAAAATGCTTAAGGATTCATTACTGGTCATTTCATAAGTACACAATGAATAAGAGTTGGAGGAATAACATCTAGGCCCATATTTAGAACACTTGAAGAGATTTACTTAAAACTTTCAAAGGGTCATATTTCATCATCCTCCTCAAAAGGAGAATGTGATGGTTGATGCCTTGGCCACTCTGGTTTTAGTTTGGGATGAATCAAAAAAGATGTTAATGAAACCGTTGATCATGTTTAGGTTCGCAACATTATGTTATATGGATGAAAGAGTGATGCAGGTGTCAATAGAAAATTATCCACGATATTATGATGTATAGAGATACTTAAAGAGTGAAGAATACCTTGAAGAGGTGAAAAGGAGAGATAGGGATATAATTAAGAAACTAGCATGATAATTCATAGTTTATGATGACATGATATATAAGCATATGCCAAATGAGACTACCTGAGATGTTTGATAGAGGAGGAAATGAGTAAGGTTATAGAGGAGGTGCATGTGGGGATTTGTGGCCCTCACATGAATGGGAAAGTCTTGGTCAAGAAAATTTTGAGGATAGGTTGTTACTAGACTACTATAGAACATGATTTCATTCAACTTGCTCAACATTGTTACAAATGTCAGGTGTATGGCAACCTCAACCGTTTGCCTTCGATGGAGCTATAAAATTTAACTTCTCCATGGCCATTTGCAATTTGGAGTGTTATTTTGATTGAAGATATTAGGCTAGCATCTACAAGGGCATAAATACATTATAGAAGTGTTGTGGATAACTTTTCAAAGTGGGTAGAAGCTAAGTCATTTAGCATCTAGGGATAAAACAAATGGCTTAGTTTATAGAGAACAATCTCATTTTGCCGATATGGTGTGCCACATCACCTTTTAATAGATATGTTCACTTCCAAGTTGACGTCGAGATAACCCTAAAGAAGTACAAAATGATCCATCATAAGTCATCCCTATATAGCCATAAACGAATGAAGCAATCGAAGCCATTAATAAGCATGTTAATAACATCCTTGCTATGATGGTGGAAACTTATATAGACTTGCTAGAGAAGTTGTCTTTCATATTATAGGGATATCAAACCATAACTAGAATGTCAATAGGAATGACACTATAACTTGGTGCATTGGATAAAGGTTATGTCATTGATTGAGATGGAGATGAAGTCCCCACAGGTGCTAGTTGAGACATGAATTCTTGAGTATCAATGGGTAGGGAGTCAGTTTGAATAGTTAGACATGCTAGATGAGAAAAGATTAAAGGCACTTTATTATATTCAGTTGTGCTAAGCCAAGATGGTGCATGCTTTCAATAAAAAGGTCAATGGAAGTATGATAAGATTCAGTGATCTAGTATTAAAAGCAATATGATCAGAAGCCTAAGACCCTTGAGGAAAGTTTAGGCCAAACAAAGAAGGTCTCTACCTGGTTTAATAAATTTATTCAGGTGGTGTTATGAAGTTATCATACATGGATGAGAATGAATTCTCTGAACCTATAAACCTGGACAGGTTGAAAAAGTACTTTGTGTAAGGAAGTGAGAAAAGCAAATAAGCTCGCTAAGTTGAAAACCCGAAAGGGTGGCTTAGGTAAGAATTAGGTCTCACTAAGTCAAAAATATGAAATGATGACTTTAGGCAAAAATTAGGACATAAAAATATATAAAAAAATATAGATAAAAGTCGAGAGAGTATGAATGACCACTAGAAAAGCCAACAATAAAATGATATAATAAGGGATAATAACCAAGGGGCAAGAATGAAGGACCAAAAGCCAACAAGTCAAAGGCATTGAAGGCAGTCAGATGATCTAATGTGCCATTATTCAAAGTAGTTATATGCATATAATATGAAAATTACAATGATTCGTGTTAGGCATAATGTTAAAAGGAAATGCATTAGCATAATGAAGTAATCTTTGTCAAACATTTCTTTAGACTGAATGAAATACAAGATTTTTCCTCTGTGCTCATTGTTATTATTATGAATGTCTAGTGATAATCCTGCACTACTGACTGCTGTTCAACCAAGCCTCGAAGTCAACATTGCCAGAGGTAGAGGTCTTGAATGGAAAGATGTCATAGATATAATGATAAGCCTAAGTAGTCTCCACTTTATCCAGAAAGCATTAGATCAGAAGTCCCTTAGTAAAGCATGGAAGAAAACCAACCCCATCTTGTATGGACTCGAACTGACGATGGACTTTAGCCAAATCATAGAAAGTGCAAATGACAGAGCTGAAAGAATCGCACAATCTCCATAAATTCTCAAGGTAAGTCTAATCAGCCTCCACCAAGGATAGGTCCAATGGATATTAGAATCAATAATATGAGATAACCACTAGCCACTATGTCTCAATGGTAGCAGGTCTTAACAAATAATGGTTCGAATGATGCTATGGGATATAGTGCCTTAAATTCATAGTTAGAGCAACAAATAAACCCAACTTCTCTTATAGCCATCTAAAAGAAAAAAGAGCTTGTTAGGTTGAAAACTCAAAAGAGTTGCTTAAGCAAAAATGAGTAGTCTATTAAATTGAAAACCTATAGGGGTGGTGCAAGCAAAATTTAGGGAGATAAAAAAATAATAAAAAGAAAAAATAAAAAGCATGAAATGGATAAAGAGAAGGATGCAATGAAAGAATCTCACCTAAAGTAATAATGGGTTCCTAGAGAAAGAATTGTTGATACCAAGTGACATATTGTCTAGGCCCATAGTGGTCTCACTAAGAATTATGGGGATTGGTGTCTTTCAGAGCTCAATTCCTTCAATGAAAGGTAGGATTTGCAAATCTATCTTTTACTTTCTGTTCGTAATATGAACTCTCCCATTATAATGGTTGTTATGATACGAGTCTATGCCACTTGAGCATGGCCCCCAGAGGAATAAAAAGTAAAAAAGGGACACATGAGAATGGTCTCCTCATACAGGTGTACATACGTACCTCATCATATCATAGATCAAATAGCTCCATGATTTTTCAAATATATGGGAAATTCAAGCATGACAGGGTAATTTGATCGACACTTATGATATATAGTCAAGAATGACACTAAATTCTTCTAGTAGGGGGCAAATTTTAGTATCTCTAAAGTGAAAAGAATCGGTAGTGGCATCCCATAAATCACAAGCTGGGAAATCCAAGTTACATATGACTAATAAGAGATAACATAAGGCTTTGAAGGTCACCTCAAACAAGTCGAACCAACTCTGGGGTGAGAGACACTTCAAAAATGATTTGGCCATGTTGAAGAAGGAAAAAATGGCAGATTTAGAGGTGAAAATCAAGGAGGAGATATTTTTAGAGGAAAGAGAAGGTGGATAGTGCATGACAACTATATATAATACATGGTTGTATAAACTGCTCAAGTTATCTATACAAATAATTAGAGGTCTATACAAACAACTTGACTGGTATGTACAATCCATTTTTTCTGTAGAATTCTAGGCAGAACATCCTCTACATTTCAGAATTTTAGGTCGCATCATACGTATTCTCAAAGGCATAAATATTTGCAAATAAAGAAGAATAATGCAAACACATATTTATAATACAAATCCAAAGCCAGAATTAGAATTGGGCATCTATACTTAAGAATAGTATTAGAGTTTAGCAAAACTAAGGCAAAATCACCCAAAAGTATATCCTAAAAGCTCCAATTATTCAAATGAGCATCTAAAAGGAGAAGGACTTTCAAACTACCCAAATATTTATCCTATAGTGCTAGAATTAATAATTAGTAGTAGTATGTTTACTAAACTATAAAGAAAAAAAAAATCCTAAATCTGAGATGGCTATAGGAAGCTCAGTCCTCCTCATCTCCTGAAGCCTCTTCCACCTCCATTTTAAAAGCAACATACTCATTTGAGTCCAAAGTTGTCAATGGTGCCATCCTTTCAACCTTGACCTCTGCCATTGCCAACCACTGCTATGTATCCCATAGCTTCGAGGATAAGTGTTAGATAATCTTCTGTAAGACACACAACGGTTAGGACGGATAGGACACAAGGTACACATATAAGCACAATCATAACATGTATAACATATTTTACATTTCATTTTACTAACCTAGACCTCTCGAGTTTGCTAGGTCACGGTCCTCTCCAGGGAAATGATCAAGTTGACCATCACCTCTATTTGGACAGGAGGGATATGCAAAAAAAATTATTATCATAACCACAAATAACCAAGAGCAAACAAAATATACAAAAAGCATGAAGAAAGTGATACTCTTATAGGTGGTGTCAAAAGGCTCGAAGGTGCACTAACTAGGTGATCTCTAAAGCCATTATCGAACTGGTCAATGAGGCCACACAAGACTCGACATGCTATCTGAGAAAGGGTCAATCTCGCATACCACTATCAGTTCCAATTTATGTACCACTATAAGTTTTAAGACTTGACCATGTTATTTAGGAAAACACATAAAGAGTGATACTCACATGGGTGTTGTCAATAGGCTCATAGGTGTATTGACTAGGTGATCTACAGAGCCATCATAAAATAAGTCATTTAGGCCACGCAAGACTCGACCACGCTGTCTAGGAAAGGGTTAAGCTTGTGCACCATTATCGGTTCCAATCCTCTAACTCTAGAAGTGTAGGCCTACTTGCAGTGGGACTAAACTCTATAGGTTAGCTCTCTGAATGTGCCATCATCCCTTAAGGCCCCGTGATGCAGGACCATTCCAACATGGGCCTCATGGCATAAAAATGCCCTAATAGCTGACTCTGTCATACAAATCATTTCTAAAAAGGCCCTAGCCATCTAAGACCTATACGTGACACCATTCGTGATAAGCTGCCCACCTAGTATGAACCTCAAGGCATGTCAGTGCTCCTCTTCCTTTAGGTTCGCTACCTAAAACATGTCCAAGGGCAAACATTAAGGACCTGTCATATATTCAACCCATCACGCTATGAAAGAACCCTCTCCCCAAGGTACCATTCTTGAAGAAATGGCCTTACCAATAAGTACTGCCCATAAGAGTGATCCTCTACCTTTACCACCTCATGTTGCCATGTGGCAGGAAGCCCTCTCCAGTCCAATCACAGCTACAAAGAAAATAAAAGAACCTTAGTTTCACCACTGTAAGTATATAACCAAGATTAATAAATAACATATGGAACTAATGTTTAACTTTGTTTTGCAAGATGAACATACATGATTTAAGGTCATAGTGTTTAGCGATTACTCCTGATCTTGATAGACAACTCTTGATGGTGTGTGAAACACCACCTCGCGTACCATAGATAATGATTATCCATGTCTAGCAAAGGGTTACTATCCTGCATTAACTGTAACTCCATTACCCAAGTTTGTTAAGAAACACAACATCAATTCGATAATGACTAATGGGTATAATAAGGAAAGTTAAAAGATTTAATTACCACCAACACACGCTAAGCACCACATATATATGATTATCTTCGATTGTATTAATCGAGAAACCTATATAAAAACCTAGCGTCTATGAGAAAAGGGATCTTAAAGTAGTGGATCACTGTAAGATAGGTGAAGTCTCCTAGCATGGTGCTTACCTCCCTAATTTGTGTTAGGAGAAAGGTAAGGGTCGTATCTATCCACCCTAGGACAACACTTGCATTATAGTAGAATCACTCCATGGAGACTTATCCAAGAGTGTCCAAAGAAAAGGCAGAAGGCCAGTTGTGAGCGCCTTCGATTTTGTTTGAACTACTAAAATCTTGCATGTGTCTCCATCTTTTTATTGATCAATGGGGGATCGAAAAGGATAGTAACCTCAAGATATGGCATAAGTTTAGATCAACAAGGGATCCTTTGGGCCTTACACAAGTTCAAAGCCTTAAGTTCAAATTGTGGTCATCGAGGGATAAGAATCGGACTCTGGTCGGAATAAGAATCCGAGGAAGGTAAAATTTGAACCTAGTCTAAGTCAATTAAAAGTTCCATTTCATGTTCACCCTATCAAAGATTGGGTTCAAAATTGGGTATAACTTTGGAAAGAATTAAACACCCCCAAATTGCCCAAATATTGGGATCTGACTTTTAGGCATCTTTAGTTCTTTTTTAATATTTTAACTGAGTTATTGATGAGTTCGATTAATGATCTTAGACATGCTTCTAATGTAATCAAGCTAATTAAATCATTCCATCAATTTGAAGGGGGGAGTGGGGTCATGCATCATGGTATAAGGGTCATCGTGCATATCCATACATCTATACATCATATACACAACACAAAAG
Source organism: Omphalea diandra (assembly GCA_949677035.1). Lineage (NCBI taxonomy): Eukaryota > Viridiplantae > Streptophyta > Magnoliopsida > Malpighiales > Euphorbiaceae > Omphalea > Omphalea diandra. The sequence continues at coordinate 28,176 of CATIWR010388749.1, forward strand.
GGGTGTGGTCATGTGATATGGCATAAGGTTCATCATCACACACCATAATCATCCATAGTCATATAGAAAGATCATCAAGGCCGAATTCATAGTTTAACCCAACTATGAACATCTGTACCAAAGAAGGAGAACAAGTTAGTAAGTGAAAGGAACATAATGCAAACCAAATAAACTTAAAGCATAGAGAAGAAACATAACACATATTACCATATCTCCTATGCAAAGGTGCCTAAACATATATTTATGTCCATAATAGACATAATCCCACATCATAAATTAGCAAACAAAATAAGATCAAAATACATAAACTATGAGCATAAAAAAAGGTAAACATACAATCTAAGACCTTTGGAGGATGTTAAATGGTCTAATGCAAAAACTCATTATAAAAGAGATCATAGGGTTGATGAACCTTCCCTCTCATTGTTTACAAAAAGCTAGGCATCCATAAGCACTATTAACCATTAAAGAGGTTAGAATGCAAATCAAAATGGGGGATTATATGGCCAAAGCACTATTCATATGCTCTAAACATGAACACAAACATAAGAACAACTTTTAAGATCCTTAAAACCATAAATTCCTCACTTGATCACTACCCTAAAGTGATTAAAATAGAATTGAAATCATCATTAAACCAAGATGTAAGAATATAATCATTAGTATAAAGTAAAACATGAAAACCATTTAAAATCATATCAAAACTCTATTTTTGAAGTAGATAGGAGTCCTGGACCATTAGGCCTTATCCTATTCTGCCATTGGAGTCACAAAAGACCATAAAAAGTTATGTTGGAATGAAGAAATTTGAAAAGTAAAAAAGTGATTTTTGTATGACTGTATCTAGAAAAATAGGGATGTACAACCCATTATGGGGGCTATACAGTCCCTAAATTCTAGATTTTCTAAAAATAAGAAGAAAGAAAGAAGGGGAAGAAAAATAGGGGATTAGGGGGGGGGGGGTTTCTTGGATGCCCATAAGTGTTCTTTGCCCTCAAAAGGCTTATTAGGTGTCTAATATTATCCAAAATGTTTAGGAAATGGACCAAAGTATAAATATTGAGCCTTGTTCTACCTTAGAATGAGTTAGGGTTTAAGGTTTCTATGCTAAGTATGATTTGAAGGGAATGTTATCAGAGTTTTGTTAAGGTTTCCAAGCCTCCTCTTCCCTTTTCAAATGAGGGGGTATTTACAGGCGATAGATGAGTGCACAAAACCAAAAATCATAGAAAGAGATGGATTTCCTGGAATTAGGGTTTGCATGTAGGCTGTGTAACCTAAACTAGGTTGTACATCCACCTGTCAAGGTTGTACAACCTTGGGTTTAAGGGGGGGACCAATTCTAGAAGGTTATAGGGGTTAAGGTTTAATGGAGGGCTGTACAACCCTAAATGTGGGCTATACTGTACAACTCAGCTTAATGGAGCTATATAACCCATTTACTTAGGCTAGCAAATTAGACTTTGGTTGTGGGCTTAGTGTTAGGCTTTTGGTTTTAGGCTTGACTTTATGCTTCTCCAAGTTTTCCTAAGGCTTTCATCTTTTCCTTTGGTAACTCCCCCTATATTCCAGGGATGTATTCAATGATTTTCATAATCAAGCTTTACATTCAAAGGTTTAAAATTTGATGCTAACATCATTATCTTCTAAGCAAGTAACCAAATGAGTAGGTAGCTCCCTGAATCAAATTCTAGCGGGGGTAATAGACCCACTTCCCTTGCTAAAGTGACATCACCCTCTGAGTGTTAAGAGAAAAAAAACTCAAATTCTTTGACAAAATTAGAATAAAAACTTAAATAAAAGAGCTAAAATAAACATGATGAGAAAGAGAAGGAAATAGGGCAGAAAGAAAGAACACAAGCATGCATGTACGCAAATTTAGGAATGATAACAAAACAAAAAAATCAATAATCCTAACTATGTAAAATATACAGTTTTATAAGCACAAATAGTAAAATTCTGTGATTTTTTGTATGCAGGTGTTTGTAAGATACAAAAAGTAGAAAATAATCGAAACCAAGCACAAAAAAGGGCAATTTATGAAATCTTATAAAAAATTATGAAAATTAATTTCTCTAAAACATTTCATAGAAATTCTAAAATTCAATTCAACAATTATGCACACAATGTTCATAAAGTTGGCATGACTTAGCTTAAACTCAACAAACAATTAATAAAATAATAAATAAACTCATTCTTAGAATAACAATAAATTATTCAAAGTCACGAATATGCATTTCAATTTTCTATGGTTATCTTATAAATTAATTCTAATAATTCTTGAATATATTTCCAGAAACAAGCACAACATGTAAATCAAGGCAATAAATTAATTGACAAATAACAAAATAAAAATTTTAAAAGTTAAAAGATAAGTGTCCTATATCTAATTCTAAACATTTTAAGCTAACGTAGTGTTCACATGCTGAAGGCAATTTTGGGAGAGTGCCTAAAATCTAAGGTGCTTAAAGTAAAAAAAAATATAAAATTAAGTAAAAAATTCAAGAAATAGGGAAGTGGGGCCTACTGCACTAGAGGCCGCCCTTGTTTGTGATAGTAGATGTTGTAGACTATTTATTTGTCATGACATGCCTTGAAACCCTTTGATATGTTCTTTGGTGTGACTCGTTCAAAAAGGAAGTTGTGGTGAAATCCGAGGCAGCCTTCAATTACCTCAAGGCATCATAAATAACAACCTTAACTTTAAGGAAGTCAGTGCCAGCATCAAACAACCATTGCAAAAACTCCGTAAGCAAAGGGAAACCCTAAAGTGCCTAAGTCTAGAGAAAATTTAGTGAGAGAAAGAAGAAAGAAGGAGGAAGAAAGCATGAATGAGCTTTAGGCCCAACAATAACCCTTATATATGAGGGGTGATCTATACAGATAATTAATACCCCTTTGTATTGCACAATTACGTTGCTACTCCATTTTGCATATGAGATTCCATCCAGTTGGTTGTACAGATAAGTCATATGTCTGTATAGACCACTAAAGTTTGGTGGGAAAGAAAAAAGAAGGAAAAGATGGCCTATGTTAGAAATGACAAAATTGCAACTTGGAACTACCAAGGCTTGGGAAAATAATTTCAATCTTCATATTATCTATCAAATTACCATATTACCTTTAAAATGCCAGAATTAACCCTTTTGGGAACTAGATCTTCAAAGTGAAATCCATATACCCTAACTAAAGGCACATTCTCAATCGATACTTAATAGTATCTAATCTAAAATAGCTATTTTAGCATAATAACATATCTCAGATAGCCAGAAGGGTTGTAATGACATGAATTTACCCATAAAAAAGTCAAAGGCCACTGTGATGTAAGATAACACCTTGACATGCCATAAGGGCAAGTATGATACAAAGACATCCCAAGGAAGTACCCTTGAACTAGATTCCCCTGTCAGAATGTTTGAGGCAATTCAAACAAATTCAAGAACATTAGTAGCTATAAGAAGGTTGCTGTAAGCATGAGGCCAATCTTGGTACTTACTAAAAGAGCTACCAAAATGAACTTAGTACTTACTAGAAAGTTACTAAAACACCTAGTGTTTGCTACAAAGCTGCTAGGATGTCTAACACCTGCTTGAAGCTATTGGGACACCAATTACCTGCTTGAGAGTTGCTAGAAACATGCAGAACACACTAGTACCTACTAGAGAGCTATCATAATAAATTTAATACCCACTCAAAGAGCTATTGAAGAACTATATCATTTAGTATATTTTCTAATATTACGTTCCTTCATTGCTTTATTGAGTCTTATTCAAATGATCATTTCTCAAATGTCATTTTCTAAGCCCCACAAAGTTAAGGGCAAATTGTGAGCATTAGCTTTTGGGGCCTAAGATGTAGGCCTAATGATGAAAACTATTAGAATTATTTCTTATGATGTAAAGGGGGAGTTGCAAAGAAAGAAGAACAAAGGCCTAGAAAGCGTTGGATCAAGCCAAAGCCCAACTAAGCGTAAAAGCATATTCTTCTAGCCATTTAATTAATGCATAATTTACATATATTTCATAACTAATTCCTTTCAAATATTGATGTTATTATGTTAATTTTGTGTGTGATAAGGATTAACAGTAGTAAATTTATGTTTTATATGTTTAAAAATAAAAGAAATGGATAAAAAGCATGCAAGAAACCATGTTAGTTTCATATTCTCAATTCTTGAGCACTGCTCAGTATTATGGGCAAATCCATCTGTAAATAAGCATCAAAAGTCGATCGTAAAATTGCACAATCGTGTGCCCTTAAGACACGACCATGCACCCTAAAAAAACAAAGTTAGGTAGAATGTATTCAAACTATAGGGCCTCAAAGCATGGTCGTGTGTCATTGGAAACCAAAAAACATAAATCTTAAAAACCTAACTCATGAATTTGGAACATCGAGGACATCAAATAACCATCCAAAAAGTGAAGAATTCAGTCAAGCAAGGGCTTAGGAGCAAAGACTAGCAAGAAGGCAATCATTCGAAAGCTTAAAGAATTGAAGTCCATGGCTTCCAATATCATTAGTTTGATGATTTATTCTTTTCTTTCTTTTAGTATAAGCTAATTATCTCCATGATAGGGTTGTAAATGGATCTTATATGACTTATATTGGTTTTTCTTTAATTTAAGTCTTTTTGGTTTTATTGATTATTCGTGCTAATAATTATTGAGTGCTTTATGCTTAATTAATTGGCCATTAATCTTATTCGTTTCATGAATCAACAATCAAGAGATGCTTTTTATATAATGGATCCTTTAATAATTCCCTTATTTCATTATGAGTTGAGGAGCCTTAATAAATCATTGTTATTTTTAGAGTCTTGTTTAGTAAGGCAATTGCATGATGTCTAGCTTTTGAGTTAAGGAACCTTTAGCTTAACAGACTTCTTTTATATATCAATTACTACTTGAGAAAGATTAATTGAACACCTTAGTGACTCAATAGTAACACTTGATGAATGAACCAATTAGATGAAGCTTAAGAATCATTAAAAGGTCACAAGTGAAGTTAAACCCCTAGTTAGCATCTTCTATTAATAATTTTCTTTATAAATAGTTTATTTATAGTTTAATTAGTTTTAATTCTTAGTTTAAACCTTCTTTAATATTGGATTTTTAGATAATATAAGGAATAAGATGCTTAGTACTTAATCTCGATCATTGGGGAAATAATATCCATACTTTTATACATTATTACTTGATGACCTGTGCACTTGCAGTTTAAGGGGTTATTTATATAGCACTAACTTATCATCACTATCTTTTAATTGGTTGTATAGCCAACTTACTTGGCTTTATAACTATGTACTTATCTGTACAACCAAGTTTGAAACCTTAGCTAATGGAAGCTTCTAAAATCTTATCCCTTCTAAAGCCATTGGTTGTACAACCAATATAGTAGGCTGTATAACGAACCTCTTAGCTGTATAGACCACTATAAAACCCTAATTTCAAAAGAATCATGACCCTTTATTTGTTATGGATCATGAATGGGACTAGAGCTATTTCAGCTCTAGTGCACCCATTTCCCTCTATAAATCCCTCCATTTTGAATAGGGAAAAAGAGGATTGAAAACCCTAGAGTTACTTTGCCAAATTTTCACCATAAACACTTTCAAGTACATAAACTAAAATACAAGCACATTCAACCCAAGGTTTAAGTTGCTTACCTAAGTCTTGTGACTCTCATTTGTATACAAACCTTTGTATTTTAGAGGATTAATTACATCATAGTACCTTTGAGGGCAAAACAATAATAAAAGGCAACTTAGTTCCCCTGCAAACTTCTCTTCTCCTTCCCCTTTCTTCATCTTTTTCTTTTTCAAAAATCCAGTCTTAGTGGATTGTTCAAACTTATAATGGTTTATACAAATCACTTAGAAGGCTATACAAATAACTCATTGGTTTGTAAAACCCTCTTTGATTAAGGATAAATTATAAAATCTTCTTCTTTCCATCTCATTTTATCTTTTTTCTATGATTTCTTAGGGTATCTTGGAAGTTCAAATGGTTGAATATAGGATAGGCCTCATGTTCTATAACCTATATTGCTTTAAAGAATGAGCCATGATCAATATTTCAACCTTGTTTTCTTAAGTTTAATGCTTTTAGCTTTGATATATTCATGCATTAACCTTTTCTTTTGCCTTAAATATTTTATTTTATAAGGTTTTTCCATGATTAAGAAAGGGGTTATAACTCCTTATGACCTCATAAGCTCACTATTTCTTTATGATTCAAAATTTAGTTGTTTATTTCATTTATTCCCACCAAAAGAAGAGGCTGCAAGCTTTTTAGCTTGTATACTCCTTCTCTTCTTGTTTTCAGTGATCATATGATTGAACATGGGGAGCAAGATCAATGCTAGATAACCCCTATTATGTTATATCTCATGCTTGTTAAATTGTACATATCTTTGACCTTATGATAACCTATCTTTGATTAACATCCTAGCCTCTCAAAATGGTTAGTGATTTTCATGGATGCTTAACTCTTTAAAAGCAACATGAAGGAGGGTTTAATAACCTAGGATCCCACTCATTAGAACTTTGCCTAAGGCCCATAACATCCTCCAAAATGCATTCGCATTTCATATTTACAATATTCCATATTCTATGACTCTTGTGTTTATATTTTATTTGTTACTATTACTGCCATTATGTGATTAATGTGATGTTGGGATGTTGTTAGCTTTAGACTTATATTTTGTTTAGGTTCCCTTGACTTGAAGGAGATTTGGTGAGCCTCTTTCACTTAGGTACATTTCCATTTATGTTATTTTGTTCCATCCCTTATCACTAACTTATTGCCTTTCTTGTATAAAGGTGGCCACATATGTGTAGACATGGTGCTTTAGATTATGCATGATTATGGTCATTTGATATGCATGATCTCCCCATTTGACATTGCATGCCACGTTTCTCTTAAGTATAATTGTAATGCTATAATGATGATGTACTTGATTGGATGCACTAGAAAAATGAATAACAACATTAATCGAATTAATTAGTAATAACGATAAAATAGTAAAAAGTAAACTAAAGATGCCTAAAGGCTAAATCCCAAAATTTATGTGATTTGAGGGTGCTTAACCTCTTTCCCAATCCATATCTAATTTTCAAAACCAATCTCTAATGGGTGATGATGAATTAGGACTTCTAATGAATTAATTATATTTAGAATTTTTGTTTGCCTAAATTCTTGTCTTGACCAAAGTTGGATGGTGACTCCACACTCCCAAGGGATGATACCAATATATTATCCTGCCTTAGCCCCCCATTGACCACAAATTGGAAAAGGGCTTTAATTTTACATAAGGCCTAAAGGATGCCCCATTGATACCACACGAGCTATAATTTGCCATTAATACCAATGTATGACCGTCATCCTCTCTATCCCTATTGATTAACCAAAAGTAAGAGGCATAAGCAAGATTCTAATAGTTCAAGTGCAATTTCTGTCACCCACTTATGGCGCTTACAACCACAAGAGCAAGAACTTGGCTTCCACTTAACCCCCTTCTCCTCCTACTCTCTATAAATCCCCCATTGATAAGAAGTTGGACAAAATTCTTAACAAATTTAAACTTAGTCATCTTCATATGGATGTAGTTGAGATGCAAGAAAAACTTAGGATTAAGCTCTTCTACTTATCAAATTTTAAAGTGTTTGAGAGTAAAGAAGAAGAAAAAGGATAAGATAAAGAGTAAGATGATAATAATCAATCCCTTAACTTTTAGTCTTTTTCTTTCTATTTTTCATCTTTTATTTTTTTTTCCTTTCTTATTTTATGTTTTTCATTTGATTGATCAAATCATTATTATCAAACATTCTTATAAATGTTTTAAATTTTATGTGAATTGATTGTAATGTTTGGGCTGACTTACCTTAGTGAAAATTTTATTTTCAATCTCCATTTTTTGAGTGAATGGCTGTATTGATTGATTAAGTAATTGATTGAGTATATAATTTCACTTTCATATTTCTCTTCCCCATTCGCACCTTGATTATCTTGCCAAAAAGGGAGAGTGTATATGTGTGCATTATTGTACATATATTATATATGTGTACAATATATGTTCAAAGTTACCGGTAAATCATTACATGTCCAGTATAACTAAGGAGGAGAAATTTTGAAATTTATAAAATCCATTGCCTAAGCATTTATGAATTATATGCATTCAAAAGGAACACCATTCTTCATGCTCATTTTAACTTCTAAATACTTAAATTCTATAAGGATATGCATGTTTGATGAATCATACTTTTCAAATTCAATCTAAATAGTCAAAATAAAAAAAAAGAGAGATTGTTAACCTTAAATGGTCAAACCTTGATCAAACTATGTTTTTGATCTTGACAACATAGATTTAAAGGTACTAATGGTTGAATTAACTATTGTTCTTACATAAAATAGGACAAGAATAAGCTAGAAAATGGTTGCGAGAAATCACCAAGTCTCAAAATTAGCTTGTAAATCATACCTAAGGCAGAAGGATCGTGACCAAGAACTGAGTCATAATTTATATTTGACAATATGCAATCTAGCTTAAAAATGGAACAAAACCCTCTAGTTTAGTTCATAGTCTGAATTGTGTCCAGGTTGCAACCATGAAGTTCAAGCATATTCAAAAAAGGTTCCAACGGTCACTGACAAAGCTAGTTGACATATGCCATATGTCTAAAAAGCTGTTAAGAGTTTTGAAGATTGTGATTGCAATCTAGGAGGTGTGACCGTGACTCTATTTCAAATTTGAACCAAAACATCTAGTTTAGTTTGTGGTGAGACATATGATTCATTATCCAATATGATCCAATATTACGACCACGATACTCTTATTCATGATTGAGATATCTGTAAAAAGTGGAGCACTACAATGGCTAGTTATAAGAAATTAATGATCAAACACCAAGTGTCACTAGATGTTAGACATAATTGAAAGCCTTGATTGCCAAAATGTAATTTTTAACATGAAAAAGTAGATCACAGTCATGATTTAAAGATGTTGATCATGAAATTGCTCTGACAAATATTAAATGTATAATTACCCATTAAATTTTGGAGATTTGCACCTAGTTTCCTAAGCAACGACTACTTGGTGGTTGAAATCAATAAATACTCCATCAAATGACATTAAATGTAAAAGAACTTACATTTATTATGCCCAAACTCTTGCAATTTGATTTTTCAAGTCCCTCTCTTAATTACTTGTATACTTTATTTGTTGAGAGTATTTATTGCTTATAAGTGGTTAAGTGTGAGCCTTAAATGTTGAGTTTTTAGAGTGAGCCTTTAATATGCAAAACTCTTGTAACATTTTGTGTTAGCCATAAACATTAAATGTAATAAGGGTTGGCTGTGTGCCAAAACACTAAGTTGTGTGTGAGCTTATAAAATATAAAGTGAGTTAGTGAAATACCCAATTGATGAATTGAGGAGTATATGTAAGGTTAGTTAATATCTGAACAACTATAAATCTTCCATGTTGATTATTTTCCTTCTTTTTTCTTTATTATCTAATTGTTTATATTCCTACCAAATTCTAATTTTCCTGCCAATTCAACCCCCTTTCTAGATGTACAAGGGCCAACAAAGATCTATAAAGAATTTAGAATTAAGGTTTTTAAGTTATCTATATAGCCAAGAGGTTATCTGTAATGACCTACTTATTGGTTGTACAACCATGGGGGTAGTAAAGAATGCACTACTCCAAAACCTTCTTGTTATTAGGATTAAAGACTTGGTTATACAACCAAGTATGATGGTTGTTTAATGGTTCTTTAGATTCAACTTATCTTGTCTTATGAGCTTGGTTTAGGCTTAATCTAAGGGTTCCTCTCAAGCCTTGTTCCTTCCTTTCGTATTCTTTCCCTTTGTATTTAAGGGATCAATTTTCAAAGCTCTCATTATTAGATACATCTTAGAGCCCAAAATCTAACACTCATAAATGCTTTTTCATGTGCCTTGCCCTTAAAGGCACTTTAATGGTGAAATATCCTTCAATATGTAAGGAAAACAATGCAAATGAACTTCCAAGTCTTGGTTTTTACCTTGAGCCTTTAGGTGTTTATGTTTAGGGTTTTCGATTTTTATGTTTGGTAAGCTTTTTTTACCGTTGAAATGTGATTATGGCTGAGTTTGGTTAGAGAAAAATTAGCCTTATTCTCTCCTTGAATGTGGGAGTTATTTATAGAGGTGAGGAGGTGCACTTGAGCCAAATGGCTCGGGTGGCACTTAATCCTCAATCTCCAACAAATAGGATCAAAGAATCTTCTAGAGAGTAGGTTTTCAAGTTATTTATACAATAAAAAAGTTAGCTACATAGACTAAAGGTTGGTTACATAACCATTAGGAGACAAAGATTAACTATTCTAGAAACTTCCCTCTGTTATGTTTTGGGACTTGGTTGTGCAACCAACAAAAGGTTTCTTTAAAGCTTTAGGTTTGGCTTGATTTGGATGGTAGGTTTGATTAAGGCTTGATTCAAGGTTTCTTCCAAACTATTGTGTATTCTTTTTTACAATGTTTTCCCACTTTCTTTAAGGATAATTTAGGTTATTTCTCATCATTAGGCTCACATCTTAAGACCTAAAATCCAATGCTCGCACACTTCCTTCTCAAACAATACAAACTTATGCTTCTTCTTTTATCCTCTCTTTCCTTTTTTATACTCTTATACAAACAAACATTTATGAGGTAGTTTATAATAATACACATACCTACGTGTATGTGTGTGTGTGTAATGGTAGAACTAGAAAGTATTTTTAGAGGGCTCATTATCAAATTTAAAAAATTTTCTATATAATTAGGCTCATTCAAAGTACAAGATTGTTTTCTACACTACTTGCTTCAAAAGCATTAGTCTCATTCAAAAACTCATAGTGTAGATTTTTTTTCAAAAATTTCTTTATATTTTGTCATAGATAAACAATCTTAATAAATTCATGTTACTTAAGGTTAGAACTACTGATTGGAAATGATGACAATAATGATAGTGGAATGGGAGATGAGAGAAGGAGGAGGAGAAATAATATAATATTTCTTTTAATATATTACAAATCAAAATATACTTTTTTTTATTTTCTTTATTTATCAAATACTTATTATATGAATGGTGTTGCATATAGATTATATTGAGATTTAAACTATATAGTATTTTAATTAATTATTAAGAATGATTGAATATTAAGTATTTGGTAAATGAAGAGAAAGAAAAATTATTAATTATTTGGTAAATGAAGAGAATGAAAAAAATTATATTTTAAAATTAGAATAAGAGGAGTGTAAGTTAAAAAGATTATAATCCCTTTTCTTGGTAAGGACTAATGAAATAGGCAACTACATCATGAATCATGAAGAAATAACAAACTTATGAGGTCATAAAGGGTGGTAATCCTTTTCTTAATCTAACAAAGCTCACAAAATAAAATGCTCAAAGTGAAATAAAAGCATGATGCATGAAGAAGTCAAAACCAAAATGATTAAACTAAGGAATTAAGACCAAAATCTTGATCCTAGCTTAATATTTGAAGGAATATAGGTCATAAACCATAAGACTTATCCAATATTATGCCATTTAGGCTCCCAATATATTCTAAGAAACCATAGAAAAAAGATGGACTCAAATAGAGATTAAGGAAGTTTTCATAAACTATCCTTAATGAAAGAGGCTTGTATAGACAAATGAGTGGTTAGCATAACCTTCTAGGTGGTTTGAACATACCATTAGAGGTCTGTACAACCTACCAAGATTGGGTTTTTCAAAGAGAAAAGAGAAAAAGAAAGGGAGATGAAAATAAAAGGGAAGGGAACCCTTAGGTGCTTTTGATTTATTGCCTTGCCTTTAGAGGCACTTGAGTTTAAAATTATCCTTCAAAATGCAGAGGGTTTATATGCAATAAGAGTCATAGACTTAGGTAAACAACCTTGGACCTTAGGTTGAATGAGTTAGGGTTTTGATTTTTGTGTTTTAGGAGTTTTTGTGCTAAAAATTTAGCATAATAACTCTAGGGTTTTTAAGCCTTTTTTTCCTCTTCAAAACAAGGTGTATTTACAAAAAGAGGGATGCACTAGAGCTAGGATATAACTCTAGTTTCATTTCATTCATGACCCCTAATGGAAAAAGGGCCATGAACCTTTTGGAATTAGGGTTTCATAATGATATGTATAGTTAAGAGGTTGGTTGTATAACCTACTATGTTGGTTACATAGTGAAAGGTTTTACAAGTGTAAGAGTTCTAGAATCTTTGATGGTCTAGGGTATTAATCTTAGTTGGACAACTAAGTAACTTAGTTGTTTAGACATTTAAAGAATAGTTGGTAGATTGATGAGTTGGACTTAGTTGGGCTTGGGCCTATTTTGGGGCATGATCTAAGGCTTTCTTAGGCCTTTGTTTTTCATCCTTTGCAACTTGCCCTTACATCTTTGTGGAAAAATTCCAATAGTTTTCATTATTGAGCTTGCATCCTAGGGCTCAAAATTTGATGTTCATAATGTTTCCTCTTTTCCTTCTTAGAGGAACAATCTTCTTCATTTTCATTATCGAGAGACTTGTTGTATTCTTACTCCTTGAGCCATAAGAAGATACTTATATGCAAGGGGCTTTATGGCTTTGACATTAAGAAGGTAATTGATGTCTAAAAGATTATTTTTTAGAGAATAAAAGATCTTTAAAAATTGTTCATTTGGGACGTCAACGCACCCACATGCCCATAAATGGCAGTTATGTAGGAGGAAAAGAGGATTTGACCATGTTTATAAAATGGCTAGTTTGAATAGCTCAGATTTAATTAAATAATAGATGATGTATAAATCTTTTTGGGAAACTTTTTTATTCCCATCACCATAAGGATTAATGGAGAAGGTGATGATGTGGTTTAGGAACAAAAAAAAAAAAAGAGAAATGATATAGTGATGATTTTACATCATGACATGATTCAATGGAAATATAGTGTTAAAAAGAGTTAAAATCTATAATGAGGAAATTGAGACAAAAGGCTCTTTCAATTTGGAAATTGAAAATGAAAGATAAAAAGGCAAGGGAAAGAGAGAAATCTTTGCCAAAGCATTAGAAAAAGAACCTATGTAGGTTGTGAATGCTAAGGGGAGAGGGTTTGGAGAACATGTGACCCTAAGGCATTGGACTCAGTCCTTTAATTCGAATGATGTATTTTGAATGATAACCAAACTATAACAAAACCAAGAAAAGTTCTAATGTTTGAACGTTAGTGTTTTTGGATGATTTGAACAAACCTAATAAATGTCAAAAGGGGAGATTATTGTGAATGCTAAAGGGAGAATATTTGAAAAACATCTAACCCCAAGACCCAATGAACATTAAAGGGTTATAATAAGTTTCATGGGCATTATGCAAGTTCAATAGGCATTGAACATTCCAACGGACATTGGACCATTCAACAAGCATTGAAAAATGTATAGTGGACATTGATTGAAAACTGCATATTGCCAAAGTCTTTTGGAACTTGTAATGGGCATTGTCCCTTTGCAACATGCAATGGAGAAGTGCTTCAGGTTGAGCTGTGTTGAATATTGCAATAGGCATTGATGTTTCACAACGGGCATTGACTAGCCTAGCAACAGGTGTTGTGTATTCACAACGGGTGTTGGATAAGTGTCCAAGCTTCATCTAAAGCTTTTAGAACTTGAAACGAGCATTGGCCCTTCTCAATAGACATTAAGGAGTTTCCAACATGCATTGTAAATTACTCAACGAGCATGGAAAACAATTGTGCAAAGTTTGAAAAATGGAGAAAAAGTTTAAGCTTTTTGGAAATAAACAACGAGCATTATTCTTGTTCCAACAGGCATTGTTATCAAAGCCAGTAGGCATTGAATGATTATCAATAGGCATTGTAAGTAACCATTACAAGTTCAATGATTATTGATGAAGAACAACGAGTGTTGTTTACTCTAACGGTTAGTTTTGTAAAAAAAGTTAAATTGTTCCAACTGCTAGTTTTGGAGTCTAGCTATATAAGGAGCATTTCTAAAGATCAAAAAAAGGGTTAGAAACCTTGATAACCCTTATGAACAAATTATAAATATTTTTGTAAGCCTTTGTGCAAACCTTTTGGTTGTTGCTTTATATTTGGGTAGAATAAGGATTATTTTTGTTGCTCTTTTGAGATTAGGTTTTCTTGAGCACTAATAGTGTATTTCTGCCTGATTTGAGAGGTATTAACACTATTTGGATCTATCCTTGCTAGTGGTTTTAAAGGTTGATATTGTGACTAAAAAAATACCAAAGGAAAGGTTATCATGAGCCTAAAAAAGGGAAGGTTCTTCCTTAGCCTAGAGAAGAGAAGGTTTTGTTCTTAAGCCTGGAAAAAGAATTGAAAGGCTTAAGTGAAAACATAGGGAGTGGAACATTGCCTAGCCACTACAAAAATCGCTATGTTTGATTTATGTGTTTGCTTATGCTATGTTTATGTTTATTTTTATTTACAGCCCAATTTACCTCCCTTTTGGGTTGCCTCATCTGCCACTCATTCTAGTAATACATACCTATCACATGTTTGGCATCCTTGTTAATCACCATGATGGTAAGAAATTCCTTTGTGAGTTCATCATAACCTAGTTCATCTCTAAAGATGAACTCATTCCATCCTAGCTTGGAGAGATAAGCATAGAATTCAGCCTCAATGGAGAAAGTCTTGAGAGTAAACCTCGAGGGAATCTTATTTGGAAAACTTAGTTCATCTTTGATTACCTCATACCCATTCTTTTCTTCTTAAGTTACTCTTTTCATCATATGAATATGATATCTTGATGGGGGTGAAAAGGATATTATTGGGGCTTTGCCCTTATTGGATTCCTTACAAGGTTTTTACTTAAGTGCCATAGAGAGGAATAGAAAAAGGAAGAACTTAAAAGAATAAGAGACTTTGATAGAGATTTGAGAAAATGAGAGAGGAAAAGTAAGAAAAGTGAGTGAACCATATAAAATGAGTTTAAATAAGCAGGGGAAAGAAGAAAAATGGCTAAAAATGCATTGAATGCAAGAAAAGAGCTATTTAGAGTGAGAGAGTTATTACCCAATGGATAATATAATTCGCGATCACAAAAAGTGAGTTGTGACTAGGAATTCCAAAACATATAAGTAACGACTAATTTAACCTAGAAAAGACACGTTGAAATTGTTGAAATTGAAAATTTTTGAAAAATCGCAATAGCAAAAGTTAGGTTGCAAGTATAAAAATAGAAAAGTTAAAAAATCAAAATGTTTTGTAACTCTCAACCGCGATTTAGAAACCAATTTTTAAAACAAGCTTGAAAATGAAAATTTTCAAATTGCCCTTATATATAGTGATCAATTTGATGTTTAAATGATTGATTCAAATATATGAATATGGGAAAAACTCAAATGCAAGTTGAATCAATTCATCAAAACACACACTAGCAACATAAAACATCAATATATATATATATATATATATATATATA